>QRDG01000024.1:857962-1125126 GCA_012064385.1 Puccinellia tenuiflora
CCCTTTTAGGTCTCGGCAACTAGACCCGCATTTGCCTCACCGTTACATACCGATTGAACAAGTTGTGTTGACTGCATTCCGTTGTCGAGTTGAGGAGACGATGGCAGAGGCAAGATACATGGCATTTCTAGTTTTGTAAATCCTAGTCAACACAACATTTTCTGCATTATCGTCTGGAAAATAAACAATAAACAGGAAATTATCCATATCTTTGAACGGAGCATAGCATGACAAATAATGTTCGAGAAAAAGCCCACGGTGCTTCTGATCTACAGTACCACAAATTCCAGAAGCCAGCTATAGAACGCTTAAAGGAAAAAATTAGAGGGTTAATTAGATACTCCCTCCGTTCCACAATATAAGATGTTTTAGATGTTTCATATGTTGTCTAGATTCGGAGTAAAATGAATGGAAAGAGAGTGAACATATATACTAAAACATGTCTACATATATGGTCCAAATGTGAATGTGAAAAAAGGCTAAAACATCTTATATTGTGGAACGGAGGGAGTATATGCCACTCCAATTCATGCGAAATCGAAAAGTGCCACCCCAAATTGCAACTTTTGAAAAATGCCACTCCAATTCTCTCATACTTCTACAGATGCCACTATACTCATTTCTGCTCCATTTCGTAGAAAAACAGAATACGTATTTTATGTCGAACAAAATTGCCCCTGTCCTCATCTTCTCAACCCGTTCACCTCCTTTAGTCAATACGAGCCAGCATCGTCGCCGTTGTCCAGCTGAGCGCTCCCACGCTACTGCCGCCCAGCAAGCTCCTGCAGGACGCCGTTGCCCAACAAGATCTGTTCCGTACGACATCCCCTCCACCCGGCGACCTAGGCCTTGCCAACTACTACGGGTCAGGGCGGCGCCGCCCGCTGACCAGCCGCGTGGTGACGCACTAGTACTGTGCGCCGAGCTGCTTCTTGGCGCCACCGACTACGGCGTGGGGATCGACCTCTGGAGCACCGTGCCTCCTGCCGAGATGTTCTCCGGCAAGCCGTCATGCCCGGCAGGACCGAGGTGGAACAACTCTTCAAGATCTTCAGCCTCTGCGGCTCGCCGCCCGACGACTACTAGAGGAAGAGAAGATGTAGCTCCCGACCAGCTTCCGCCCGCCCAAGACCTACAAGTTCCCCATGGCCGTGAGGTTCGTCGGCTTCGCGCCGTCGGCGCGGCTGCTGCTCACCACGCTCCACGTGCTCGACCCAGACGCCCGCGGCACGGCCACAAAGGCTCTCCAGAGCGACGTACGTGCGCACAAACCAAATTTCCAAATTGATAAACAACTGAATCTCATGCTAATCTTGAGCACCATTGTCCGACGAGAAAAATACCCACGAGTTTTACATTGCAGCTCTTCAGTATGCCCCCGTCCAGCAAGCTCCACCACGCTGCCTCCCACCAAAATCCGCCATGCGCCGCCGCTGCCCAGCGAGCTCCGCCTTGACGCTTTGGTCTTCCCCGTGCGACAAATTGGTCACACACGCTTGGAATCGAGAGGAGCAAGCTCATCTTTCTCGCCTCCGGCCAGATCCCGTCGTCGCCATTCCCTCGTATCTGAGCTTCCTCAGCCTCGGCGACCCTCTTTGTAGCTTTCCGGCGAGCATACGGCCTGGATGGACTCCTCCCCGCATCTGCTCGTGCCCCGCAGCGGCCTGCCGTCGCGTTCCTTCTAGCGCCGCCGCAGAACCGCGTTAGAGTGGCTCGCCGGCGGTCCATTGTTGTCAAGATGGAGCTCGAGTTTGGGAACGAGCCGAGCAAATTGTTTTGCACTCTAGAGTTTAGGAGGCTGCGGGGGCGCGCCGGCGAGGAAGAGCGGCGACAACGGCGTGACATGAGTTCTTTGAGTTTAGGTTGTGGGGTTTAGGGGCAAAATAGTCCGACATAAAATACGTATTCAGTTTTTCTACCAAAATGGAGCAGAAATGAGTATAGTGACATCTATAAAAGTATGAGAGAATTGGAGTGGTATTTTTCAAAAGTTACAAATTGAATTGGTATTTTTCGATTTCGTATGAATTGGAGTGGCATATATCTAATAAAAAAAAAAAAACCGCCAGTCGGCAATCACCATCAAGCTCAGTTCCGGTGGTATACCTCGGAAACGTCCCAAGGCAATTTGGCAGCCGGGCGCCGCGCGACTCCTCCTTGTCCCGGTTTCTTTCTATTTCCGTCCCCGTCCCCAACCACCCGCGCCCCCCGCTTTCCATGGCCGCCGCGGCCGGACCGGATGATGTCTAGAAAGCCCCTCCTCCCCTGCCGCGCGCCCTCCACCACCCCTCCCGCCCAGCTCCTCCTCCCAGTCCGCCGCCTCCTCCTCCTCCCCCGCCGCCGCTCCTCTCCGCCGTCGTCGCGGAGGCCCGCTATGGCCGGCGCCGACCAGCCCGTGGCCCCGGCGGCCGCGGCGGCGGCGGTGTCGGCCGGCGGGGCCACCTCCTTCCGGGTCGGCATGGTGCGGCTCGTCTCGTTCCTCGTCGGCGGCCTGAACTGCGCGGTCATGCTGCTCGGGCTGTACCTCATCGACGCCGTGCTCCCGCAGAGCTGCGGCGGGGGCTCGCCGTCGCCTCCGCGCCCGTCATGGCCGGGGTCCGGGTGCTCGCCATGCTCGGCACCGCGCGGGCCCAGCACGCCACCGCGGATGCCATTGCCCGCCGCCACCTCGACGAGGGCGCCGCCTCAATCGCCGAGGACGCCGTGGCCCGCCACGAGATCAGGGTGAGATGCAAGCTCGGGTTGCTGGTTAGGTAGATCATTTCTGGTAGGTGCATTCGAGGCTGGATTATTCCGGGATTTAGCTTAGATTTGGGTTGGTTGCAACTTGCAACGCAAGTCATGAGGGCATCTGAGCATCTGAGGGGTTAGGGTTCAGGATATAATGAGCTGGATTTGAGTTGCTCCGGCCATTGCTATGAATTAGCATAGTTTGCGAGGTGGTTTTCATGCGATTGCGGTGTAATTGATGGAAGATACCAGCTGACAGGGCTGCTATGATGATGTTGCCTTAGTTGACCATAAGGTCTAGTACTCCTCTAGTGATAAAAAAATAAATTCCCTAAAAAAATTGAGGTTTTGTAGATAGGTTAAGTTAAAGAACTTAATCTGATGCACAAGTTTAATAGCATTGGCAAACTGGAAATTTCTTGATGAGTGAGAAGGTATCTGCGAGGATTATGGTTCCCAACTTTGTAGTTGAACACAAGTGCACAAGGTTATGTAGATTCATTTGTCCTGTTAATCAGACTGAACCAATTTTTGGGAGGTACTAGTCATCGTGGTAACTAGGGTTAGTAATTAGTGCAAGCCGTATTTTGTTTCATGGACTCTAATTTAACCTCATTTTTTCTATACCTTTGGATCTTAATTTTTTGCAGTTGCATTGTGAACTTGTTTCCACACCAAACTCTTCCAGAGCAATGCTAACATATTGACCATTCACTGTTCAGAGCTATCAGTGAAATTTATATCAATTTCATATTTACATTCTACCCTAGATAATACGGCAACTATGAAGGGACACAAAGGAGATCTAAGGAATTAAGGAAAATAAGTAAAACATGGTTAATGATGAGATATAAATATTTGTTATAATGCGATAATTTAACTTAAGTAGATCTGAGAAGAGTATACTTGATTACTTTCTACCGATTTATCATGTTGTTGCTACTTCCATTTTTCTGAACAGGTGAGATATAAACGCTGGTTGTGGTGGACTAGATTTGGTATGGCCGTTGGTGCGTTGCAGTTGGTTGGGGCAATTTGTCTCATGTTTGTCATTGCGAGAGATCTTCCTAACGAAAGAAGACCCACTTCCTGTTTCTTTGGTATGTTTGAGTTGGTTGATATGACTTATCAGTTGTATATTCTAGCTTTGATCCTAACTTTTTTCAATACCTTCGTTTGGGGGGAAGCTCACGTCCAACTTTCCAAGTCAACTTTATTCATGCAAAACGTTTGTTGATAATATTTTAGGACTTTCTGTATGAAAAAGATCTGGTTAAACAGTGCAAAGAGAACGCTACTTACTCTTGTTATTGTAAAGTTTTAGTCTTTGTGAATGTACCGGATCAATAGAAAATTATACATTTTGAGGAGGGCCATATTTTATCCAGTGCCTATTTGCCTAAGTTATCTTTGCTGCTCTATCATTTCCGTATGTCTATCTTGTGCTCAAAATAATTTGCTTGCTTTGCTTGTAATCTAGGACAGGATGATGCTGGCCGGGTCTCCAGACGAGCACTAATTGCTCTGTTTCTTATCCTGTCCTGGGTATGTAGTCATCGTTCAGTGCTTCACGGGTTCTGATGTATTGAGATGGCGATCATTCTATGCGACACATGATATGGCATGGAAGCTCACTACAGGGAAGTATTTGATCATGGAATTCGTGAGGCTTTGTGCTGCCTAGGACGTGCAAAATATCTGTAAGTCCTTCTCTAGTCATTTTACGGTGTGAGATTTCAATATTAATATTCTATTTACTCTAGTTCGTCGTATGTACTGATTTAGAACCGTATTGGAAGAAGATGAGGTATATTCTGTGGCAAGACTTCTGGGTGATTTGGTTTGCATATCGTGCTTCTGGGACTGGTCATTTGGAACTGTTAGCAGGTTGGCTCTCTATTTCTCTTGTTTCATACCAAATGTATTTTCAGTGTCCTATCTAGATGTTCTAATCGTTTACACATCGACCTAACCCGCATTTGTTCTGAAACTTCGGTAACACGCCTTCCGAAAGATGTGCATAGCTAGTACTTTGTATACAATGAAGAATGAATAAGCTCTACTAGGTACCAATTACCATACCATATTCTAGCATATACTAGTAATTTGTATACAATAAAGAATGAATAAGCTCTACTAGGTACCATACCATACTCCAAGATATACTTCACATTTCTGTAATCGCTCGTTTGCAGAATGTACTTTAAAATTTGTACTATCTGTCTTGTGTCCACATCAACCTGAGAAACATGACTTCTGTATAAAACCAATAGCTTAAATATTTCTATTTGCTATCCTTTGACACAGAAAACCCAAGGGGAAATGTTTCTTATAAGTAGCTGAGCTTGTTCAGCTAATAAACATGTAAGACTGGAACTTTTGTATTTCAGATGCTGGTGAGTTGGCTACACAAATTTAGAACACACAAACGACATATCTTGATTGCATATATTTTAATTTTTCTGCTTTGTTTTTTACAAAGGATGCAGTGGCTTGGTGCAATTTAATTAAATGTTAAACCCATAATATTTCAGAAAGAATACCAGAAGGAATTAGAAATGCTGCTCAGACTATAGTTCTCTCTTGCCTTCTGATTCAAGTAGTTGACCTCATACACTGGTTAGGCTGGGCTGTTCTCTTGCTATTATCCATACAGATGGTTAACTCTGAAAGGATACGGATTTACCCCTAGTACTATATTCTGTTCTCCATTATGACTTAAGTATTACCAACATAATAAAGATCTCTTCTATGGTATGTATTATAGGGCTTGCTCTATTGCAGAAGCATGGGAATTTGTCTGATTTGCCAACTGAACTTGTGGAGGCACCTCATAACCTTATGCAAGAAGCTGTTGTTCTCCATCCATTTGCTGAAGCGTGTTATACGGTTAGACACTATCTAACTGGGGCATATTTCTTACGCTTGACTGCCTTGTATGATTACACGGGACAATGTTTTATTACAGGGGCCACTTCTGGATGTTGGAAGAAACCCATTTTGTTTCCATGTGCATGGGTTTATAGACAAGGCGTTTTAACTCCATGGACGCGCAGAAGGTAACCATGTCTTCTCAATTGTCTTTCCAGTCTCAAATCTGCCATGTTTTCTGTTATTACTTTCTCATCTTATTTAGGCCAGTTCAGCTGGAAGCCTTATTCTGAAGGAAAATAATGACTGGTGAATTAAGCTAAATTTGAGCATTATTCTCTTTAATCTTCATCACTCCAAAGTAGAAAAAATCGCACTTATGCTTTCAATCTAAAACCATTTTGTAATCTTCATGATTGTTGATCTGTGGTATTTCCCCCTTTTTCCATTGGAAAAGTAGAACAGTTTATGTTGTCCTTTACTTACATAGCAGTTGCTGCACACCAATTTTTGTTCAGGTGCCCTGCACTTGATGGTGATAACTGGTGGCGAGGTCATGCTGCAGCTTTCCTTAGATTTGTTAATATAGCACCTACCGCACTAATCTTCATCACTCCGAAGTAGAAAAAATCGCACTTATGCTTTCAATCTAAAACCATTTTGTAATCTTCATGATTGTTGATCTGTGGTATTTCCCCCTTTTTCCATTGGAAAAGTAGAACAGTTTATGTTGTCCTTTACTTACATAGCAGTTGCTGCACACCAATTTTTGTTCAGGCGCCCTGCACTTGATGGTGATAACTGGTGGCGAGGTCATGCTGCAGCTTTCCTTAGATTTGTTAATATAGCACCTACCGCACTTGTTCGAGGTCGCGTTCGTCAGGTAATGCCGTATTTCTTTTGTAACACTTAGATTAATTAATGTCGAAAAAAATGGGACGATGTAATTATTTCAACCATTTAAGAATAGCATTGTAAGTGGCATTTGTGCATGTTTAAGTTTCTTTGCCACCTCTCATCTTATGCTCATTTAACTGACCCTCGGCAACCAGTTTTTGTTTTCTGCTTACACCTAGTGATTGTCTTTTTCGTGAAGTTATTGGTAGGTTGGTTAAAGGAACTCCCACCCTCTTAGAGCTTGCTAATTGTCTAATATGCATCATCTAGTTGCCTTGGACAATCCATTGGGTGTGCCATTATGTGCTGAATGTCGGGTAGTACTGTACACGCATTCACTTGCAGGAAGGCATCGTGACAAGTTAAAAAATGTGGCAGAGAAATAGCATGTTGATATCTTTAGAAGAATCTGATGATCCCTTTCATACAACTATGCAGAGCAAGCGTGAAGCTGCTTACTTTGTTGTGGTCCTCCATGAGAAAAAGACTGTTCTTATCGGGGTGCGTGGGACAGAGACACCAGAGGATCTCATAACTGATGGATTATGCAGAGAATGTGCTTTCACTCAGGAAGATTTGGATGGATTAGTAAAGTAAGCCCATTTTAATAGTCACATCTTCTGTTCTTCCCTGATTCTTGCTAGTTATATTGTTCAAATTAACTCGTTTACATTCGGACCACCTGCTGCGAGCCCTTTTCTAATACTTGAACATTAATGTTTGCCATATTGGCTGTGGGACACCGTTAGTTTGTGCCAGTTCTGTAGAATCACTGCAAAATATCAATTTGGCCAATACCATTACAAAACCCAGGTATCCTTTGAGGACACACCACCACCATCATTAATATATCTTTCTTGGTTTGGGTGGGGGAGTACACATAGGACGTATGAAAGATCTACATTGCCTCTTGGTTAAAGACATGTTCTAACCTATTTCTTCTTTGTTGGCTCATTTGTTTATTCATTTTGCACGCTGGACCACATTTAGCCACGTTGACAAATCCACATAGCCTTCTTTTGTGATGTTTGAACTTGTTAGGTCGTGGCTTCGTGATCTTGTAATGCTGAGCTGTGATGATCTTACAAAATGGAAGAGTAGTTGAATAAAAAATTGTGAAATAGATGAGTTAAAACATGGGTAAACTTGGTGCACGGTGCAAAAAGAAAGAAAGGGCCCAGCTAGACCATATACACAGCAAAGGAAAAGTAGTTGGACCATGTCCTGAACCAAAGTGCAACATAAGTGTTTCACATGCGCTCTCTGTCCTCTTAGAGCAACTCTAAGAGCATCACTAGTAGAGCCCCTAAACCCTCAAATCCTCAAAGCAGCTTAAGGGTTGAGAAATGGCGTTTTTTGGCACTTTTAAGGGTTGAAAAACAGGGGCAAAGACTAGAACCCTCAAACCCTTAAAACTGAAGGTTGAGGGCAGAGACTAGAATCTTCAAACCCTCAAAACTGTTATTTGACATATCACAATTTTCATCATCTCAATAACGGTTTGAAGAAAACAATAATCATTCTAGTTATTATTACAACACCGAATAGTACTTTCAAGCACATAATAATCATTCAACCGGAGGAGGCAGCGCAGCGGCCGGGGCTCGGGGAGGCGGCGGCGTGGGCGGGGCCGGGGAGGCGCGGAGGCTCGGGGAGGCAGCGCAGCGGCCGGGGCTCAGGGAGGCGGCGGCGTGGCCGGGGCCAGGGAGGCGCGGAGGCTCGGGGAGGCGCGGAGGCCGGGGCCGGGGAAGAAGGCGGGCCGCGGCGGCGGGATCTGCGCGAGAGAGGAGGAGGGGCGGGCGACGGGGCCGGGGAAGGAGGCGGCCGTGGCCCGGGCCGCACCGGCGGGACGCGGGGACGCCGGGGACGGCGGCGGGCGGCGCTCGGGGGCCGGATCCGCGCGGGGGCGGCGGCGGCGCGGAGGTTGGGGACGTGAAATGTCCCTCCTGCGCGTGGTCGCCGTCGAGTGCAGGTCAGGAGCAATTTTGCCCCCCCAACCCCTACTTCTACAGGTTGGTAGGGTGTTCCCAGGTTGGGCCTCTAAAAATATTTGAGGGTTTGGGGGTTAAAGGGGTCTAGTGTATGCGTTTTTTTCCGTCCAAACTGTAAAAAAGCAGTTATTTTTAGGGATTTGGGGGGTTTAGGGGTACTACTAGACATGCTCTAACAGACCCCTTATCCCGCGGGCCTTTAAACCCTTGATAAGGGGCGCGGAAAACGTGTTTTGAGAGCTCGCTCGGGCTGCGGCAGAACAGAGCCCGCAAAGCCGAGCGGTAAAACAAAATATTCTCTGTAGCTTCTTCCTCCCAGCACCACCGTACGTTCCCCAATATTCTTTGTAGTTTCTTGTTCCTCCCAACTGCTCGACGTGCGTCGCCCACGCCGCCGCAAACCGGCGAGCTAGCTACCGTCCAATCGATCGAGCTAGCTACCGGTGAGCTAGCTACCACCGGCGAGCTAACTAGCTAGATAGTCCAATCGATCGGTTGATCCATCCAGATACGTACATGACCTAGCTAGCTATACGACGCCTTCTGGTCCAGAGCCCCAAGGTCGCCCTGACTCCCCTCGCCGCCATCCTCGACGGCGCGCTCCCGGACTCCCTTGCCGCAGCCGACCCTCGCAGGCGTATACATGTCCCGAGCCGTCACATGGCGGCGGGGATGGGGAGCTCCCACGAGCGTTGACCGGTTTATAGGGCCCTGTCAGTTTTGCATCCGAATCTGAAGATACAAGGGTTGTGGGCGTGGATGCTCGGTGCCCTTTAAAACATTTACGGGTTGGACCACTTTTACAGGCTCTATTTGGGACTTTTTTTACATCAAAACTGTAAACGTCGGATTTTTAAAGGTTTGACCACTTATACGGGTTCTGTTAGAGTTGCTCTTAGCTCAAGAAATACCGTTTCAGTGATGCCATGTGTTCTGGCAAATTACCTGGTTTTTACAATGGTACCTGGCAAATTAATGTTTTTGTAGTTGTTTGAGCAATTGACACAAAATAATGGTGTCCCATAGCCAAATTTTAGCTACTGTTCGTGGACTCACCTTAAGAGATTGCTTGCCCACAGCACACAGGTTTAGCATCTGAATTGTCACAACGTAAAAAATAGTCCTAGAATTTTAGTTTTATTGTTTTCTTAGCATTAGTTTTATTGATTTTGATCCTTGGACTCCTTTTGTTTAGTTAGTTGTTTTGCACAGTTAAACAAAAAAATGGATATTGTAGTGCTTTGGGTTAGTGGATTATTAGTGTTTGTTGTAAATATGATTAGCAGTGAAATTTTGGTGAAAAGGCTCATGTGAAACTGTGAAAGTATGATTCGAACATTTATTATATGACAGTCCATAGGTGCTGCTTGCAAGCTCTGTCTTATGGTAAGGAAAAATCGGATAACTAGACCTAGTGTGAAGTGCCTTTTAAGTAGAGAAACTGTTAAGAGTGATGATGATGCATAAACCCATGAGTTGAGGGGCCAATTTAGAGGTTAGATACCATTTAAGTGGACTATCCCTGTGCTAGTCGGTATCCACAACACCCGTTCTTTCTTACACTATGCTCATTTATCTTCAGTAGTGAACAATTGCCGGTAACTACGAGGGAGAGAGTTATTTCTACATTTCCACACTATGCACATGGTGGAATTGTAGAGGCTGCTCGGGAGCTTTTCATGCAACTCAATGACTGTACAGGAGGTTTGTTTTTTCACAAAATTTGTTATAGTTTGGATTAGTTCAGCAATTCAAGTTCTTGTATCTGAAAATGGTTTTTAATCATGCTTACGTCCTCTTTCTGTCAATACCTTAGAATCTTGTATACTGCATGTTTCACTATATTTAACTGTATTAACTGTTGGTTACAAGGGCTAATTCAGTACTCCTACTGTTTATTGTTTTTTATTCTTCAAGTCATCATTTAATTTGGTTTACAACATAAGTATACTCAATTGCTCATGGTGTTCGATTTTGGTTTTTAGTAAACTATCACCTGGGATTGGAAGATTAGATGCAATATATGATTTTATTTTATCAGGTTTCTACGTGATAAAATACTTATAGCAACTAACATGTTCTCTCTTACCGTAACGGCAACTCAGAAAACACGTCCTCCACAAAGCTCAGTTTTCTTTCTACGCTGGTCCAGGAGGGCAGTGCGTGTCATGGATATAAAATTCGTCTTGTTGGACATTCTTTAGGAGGCGCTGTTGCTACAGTCCTAGGAATGATGGTAAAACATATACTTTTGCTGTATTCTTTTTCTAACTTCCCCATTCACTACAGTCTGGTTTGTCCACGGCTGCAGGCATCATATGAACCAATTCTCTCCCCCTCTTATTCCACAAGCTTTATATGCATAAAAATCTGGCATCAGCTCATATGATTTTTAGCTGTCGTTTTCTTCCTTTTCTTCATGACTGTAATAATCGCTGCATGTGGATGCTGATTAGTGTTATCACAGTATTTAATACCCATGGCTCGTCAAAGCTTAACCTTTTCTTGGGCAGCTTTTTGGCAGATACCCTGACGTGCACGTGTATGCTTATGGTCCACTTCCTTGTGTGGACTCAGTAATAGCTGAAGCATGTTCTCACTTTGTTACCACGTAAGAATAAACTGAGAGCTGCTTAAAGCCTGCTTATCAACGTAACTTTCATTCATGGTGCAATATCCTCTTAACAAGGTTTATTAACTTCTTCAGTTCTTTGACTGATTTTTTCTCTTCCTTCCCAGCATTATAAACAACGACGAATTTTCTTCTCGCCTTTCAATCAACTCAATCCTCAGGCTACGATCTGCTGCAATAAATGCTCTCTCAGATAACTCTCCTGCTGATACAGCAATGATACAAAAACTTGCTCGCAGAATATTGAATGTGAACAAGTATCAGGGTAATACTCCTGATGGTGGCATCATCGAGGACTATACTGACAATCAAAGGAGGACAGAAACTAGCCGCGCATATGAAGGAAATTACCTCACCTTTTTCTCTTGTTTCTTTGGATGAACATATGAGAATTTGAACACTTGAATCAGTCTTAGATATGTCACAGATTTTGCAATGCTCATTTTTCTTTGCTTCAATTGTCCTTTTGAATTTTCCTTTTCCTGTTACAGGGAGGGCAGTACCTAATGAAAGACGGTCGCCACACCAGGGCACATCATGCAATAGTGAGCCAGATCTCCAAGATTTGCAAAATGGCCTTGGTGGTTACGGTGGATTCAATTCATCCATAGATGAGCACAGAAGCTATCAAAGCCTACACATTGATCAGGATGTCCAGACGATTCCACTTGATGGGCATGATTCTGGTTTGGAGCATCAGACATCTAATACGGACATACCTGTGGACACTCCAGAGATGTTTCTTCCAGGCTTAATTGTTCACGTGGTGCGGAACAGAAGAAGCCTCTTCCCCCTTTGGAAATGCTGGAACTTGCAGGATGCTGAACCACCATACAAAGCTGTTTTGGCGAAAAGAGAGAACTTCAGGGATATCGCTGTTACTCCTTCAATGTTCATGGATCACTTACCATGGAGGTAAATGTTCAAATTATTTAACCAACCACAATTAATACTTGTAGTGCAGGAAATTTGGTAATGTCATATTGCCAATAACCTCTTACATTGATACCTGATATAGCAACACATGTTTTGTAACTACTAACTAGTACTAGGATGTTACAACATTGCATCGACAACTTATTACCCAAAGAAAGGACATAACTTTCAAAGAGAAGGACACAACTCTTTTAGAAACGCCATAGAGTAAATACTCAGGTCCCATTACCCTTTTGTATCAAATATGCACCGTAGTTAGACATGCATGTTTGTCTCTGTAACACTATTGCCTGGGCCCTTAGTACCAACTTACCAGCTTGCATCGAGTTCCACTAGCATGTAACATTAGCTGGTCCAAATTGTAGCACTTCTGGGTTAACTTTTTTTGACAAATCAAGGAGGAAAGATGGCGATGCAGGCTGACAGTCCAACGGACGGGGCGGACAGTCCGCTCCGCAAAGTCAGAGCAGGCACCACCTGCATCCCTCCCAAGCAGCCCGCATCCCCATGCCAGACCAGGACATCCCCATGTCCGCCTGCATCCCCAACGAAAGACCAGGGGCGTGTGTATGCTATGCCTGGGCTGGCCTTGAGCGAATCTAGATGGAGGGTATTACGGGGCTGTTTGGTTCCCGGACACATTGCCAAGTCTAAGTGTGGCTGAGAATTTGGGTGTCACGAAATGTGCCAAAAGTTGGCAAATGCTAATTCTATGACAGATGGGCCATATGGATAACAAAGTGTGGCAAGAACCAAACACATACCAAACTGCCAAACGTCGGCTTGGCAAAGTGGCTGCGAACCAGACGTGCCCTACATACGCTCTCATGGCAAACTGGCTATGTTTGAATACCAGATACAGGCATTGCTAAGCTATCTCATTGGATTGTTTCTACAAGAGCCAATAGACGGCATTAGAGTTTTCTAGAATAGAAGCAATTAGTTTATCAACTGTTGACAATTGAAGTGTACAGCTTTGCTTATGCCACACATAACCTTTTTCTTTGGCGGCATTTAAAGATTGCATGCAAAATCAGTTGCATTTAAACTGATTTATTCACCTACAGTTACACTAACAGCTTATGCGTCTGTACTTTTAGGTGTCAGTATGCTATGCAGAGAACTCTGGAATGCCAAACGTCAAAGAGTTCAACTAATTGTGATTCACCTGTACAACATTTGGTCTGACCTGAGCAAAATTGTCCACCCATGCTTTAAGACACCGAAGGAGCAAATTGTCCCGTGCTGCGAACATGTTTGTATAACTAATTGTGGCTATTTGTGTATACAAGAGATCTCTGTGGCGATGACTCTGCTCTACGTTCCACTGAGCTTTGACACTGACAGAGTGCCTAGGCAGGCACCGATCTGAGTGGCAAGAAATCTGATGACTTGATCCGCAACAATGCAGTAATATCAACAATATCTGGTGGTGTCTATGTATCTACTTACCCTGGCAGTGTCCTCTGCATTGATCGTTGGTGCAGCCATACCCCTGCTAGTACCGGATTGCTCCCATTCATTATTCGTTCATATCTATTTGTCTGATTCATGGCAAGTCAACAAGATGTACATATTTACACAGCAGGGTTAGTTAGTTAGTTAGTTACTGACTAGCAGTTGACAATCCAAGTGTAAATACATAATAACCTAGAGGTTAATGAGATTTATCGCTTCTATTGCTCTGTTCCAGCACTTGTGTCGGCATTTGCAGTTGATTTATACCGAGATACAGGGACAAACTACTCCCTGACAGTATTCCATTTCCAGTGCAAAAAATAATGGTGCTGTACGTTCTCTCTACACCCCTATTAAATATATAGCTTTTCTTATTCCGTATGCGTTTTTTGAACATGTCCTTCCGTTCCATGTTGGTCTACGTATTTGGATGCTTTGTGCATTTGTGTCACGGAGCTGCTTCGTGTCCCCATTATTTTTTGTTTTGCTGGTACCATGAACATCTAACTGTGAGTTACAGACTCATCGTGCATGTGCATCTGTACTTGCCTCATGAACACATCCCACGTTGCGATGCGCTCGACGGCCACAGTGTTTGTTAGTTAGCGCAGCAGGGGAAGCCAGAGGCATATGGGTGGTCCGACCGGTGACCTGTCTCTGCGTCACTCGGTCGACCTTGCAACGTGCAACGTGCAACGTCGCGTTGCCGTGTAAATGCGGCGTTGCCAAATGACAGCGCACGAGCACGGCCGGGCATGAACCATCGGAACGAGTAGAGGGCTTCGGTCGGCATTGATCATTCATCGCCTCTGTCTATAGCCAGCTAGCTATTCATTCATGGCGTGTGTGTCTGGTTGCGCGAGCGAAGCCGCATAGTATAGCCCCTTTCCAGGATCAGACACGAATCGTGCTTGCATTGGGATACTCGGAGTGAACGCAACGCTGTGTGCCTGTGTGTCACCGACTGGTCAGTCGTTTTGGGGGGGCAGACGACGTTCGTGTGCGTACGCATGCTCTCCGGCCGAGAGCTCGATCGAGGCCGAGGACCGCCGTTCTTTGGGTAGCGACCGACCGACCGGGACAGGACAGCGCTGGCTCGCTCGATCGTCGTCTCCGGCCGCACATTAACACCTCCAAAGTTGGGGGGACTTGAGCGGCAACGAACGAGATGACAATGAATGATTTGGCCTTCCGTGCGTTCGCTAACCGGCATGACGCTAATTAATCCATCAGTATCAGCGGCCGAATCAGGACGAGACAGCGCGTTGCGTTGCGTTGCGTGGTGGCTCCTCTGGTAGGCATGACATGGCACTGGCAGGGAGGCGACCACGCTTGGGACGTGGTCGCCCAAACCGGACCAACATCTCTCAGATCTCTGTGACCACCCGCCCGGGCAGTTGCTCGCCTCTTTTTTTTTTTCTACTTCTTCCGTCCCAAAAAGGATGTCATAGATTTGTCCAAATTTAAATGTATCTAGACATAATTTAGTGTATTTGATTCATAGAAGAAGAGGCCGACGGCCAGTACAATGCGTTTTGGCTTACAACACTAATCCGAAGACTAGCCACCACACACTAGAAACACGACGCAAAGAGGGTCTCGCCCCAAACAAAACAACCAAGCCGCGTCACGACCAACGTATATATGGACACCTCCAAAGACCAACATCTTCAACGGAACTTCCTCGTCGACACACCAACCACCCTTGAGTGCCTGAAGGAGTTGGCGAGTGGGTAGCGGGACTCGGATTGTCCTGAGAAAGGCATCGACTTGGATGCTTGCCTCTCTCTTGTAATACTATCTCCTCTCCCGCGAGGAGGACACGTCAATGCCTATAGTTGATAATAGGTTTAGATCGAGTTTTCTTTCTGGCTCTCGTGCAAATTGGAGGAGGCAAGTCTTGGATCATCATTAAGTAGATGTCAATTGTTGCGTATAGAAGTTCAGTTTAGAGGCAGAGTAAAGCAGGAGTACCCTTCACCGAATTCTCAGTTTAGAGACGATACGGAGACATCCAATCAATCAATCACACATGAATCATATATGGCGGCCATGCATGCATGAATCCATCGACTTTAGTTAGTTACACGCCTTTCACGAGATCTCAAAGAGCAGCCGCCATCCGTTCCCCTCTTGGCCTGGCAGGTTCGCATGCATGATCCCCGTACAAAGAAGGCAATAAGCGAGCTGGGATATATCACAGCATGCATGATCTATCAACAGTCTTTTCTCACTCATGTAGTATCATGTTCATATGTACGCATGCATGGCGGCCGGAGCAAGATGACCAAACTTGCATTGCAGCCATGAAAGGTCGCTTTCCCTCTCCTCCACTCTGTTGTTCCCGGTGGCCAGTGGGCACCTCTTTCTTTTCCGCTCTACTTTTGTGTTTTCACGGGCTCCCCGCACGCATGGTCGCGCCAAAGGTTAACAGCGAGACCTCATCGCCGTACGTGTTAGGATCAGATAGGTGATTGCTCCATGCATGATCACAGACTTCCTAACCATTTTTCCTTATAATCTGTGACACTAGCTAGTGTCCGGCTTGATATGGGAGTTTATCAACCTCCTTTTCTGGCGAAAACTCTGAAGAGTACCCGAGGTCGTTTGGACCTGAAAATTGCACCACACCAAGCTGCCAGGATCATTTATTGATCTATGTATCAGGAAATGTACGTACTCCTGGAGTAGATTTCTTATGGTTGTATGAAATAGCTGTACCTGACAAAAGTAGTTGGAAAAGCCTGCTCATTAATTGTGTTGTGTGAAGAAATTTGAGAGCCTTCTCCCGTAAGGATGAGGTAAAAACCTGTACCAACAGGTGCGGTAAAAATTCTGCACCTATGTGACTCCCAAACCAGAAATCACCGCCAGACATGAGGGCATCATTATTAAGTACGAACCACACCAACCCAGAGTCGGAGAAGAAACATGGAAGAGAAATGTCCACATATTCATTATAGTTATATTTATATTGTTTACTCCCTCCGTTCCATAATATAAGATGTTTTAGGCTTTTGTTACATTCACATATATACATATGTATTTAGATACGTTTTAGTGTATAGGTTCATCCATTTTAGTCCGAATCTAGACAATATGTGCAACACCTACAACATCTTCTATTATGGAACGGAGGGAGTATATTTTTAGTTTTTTGTCGACCTCATCTTTTAAAATCTCGTGAAAGTAATTTTTGGACCATGAACAGTACTTACAAAATATAAGCACTTTATTAAACCACCGTCCAAAAATCTTAGGTGCCTTGTGAATATCCTTTTGAAAGGTTGAAGCTTTTTTTGAATCCATAAGTATTGTAGGGACGGTGAACATTTTGTACCGTGAATTCTTATTTTTACACGGTGAATGTTTTTTACCATGACAAGTTCAAAAAATCATGAACAATCTCGAACCATTCGAGCATATATTTTCTAACCCTCTAAATATTTATTTTCACCATAAAAAATAGAACCAGGTGAAGTATTTTTTAGAACGAGTCAATATTTCAAGAAGCGATGATATTTTGGAACCAGCGAACCTTTTAGAAGTGAATCTTTTATTGGAACCGGTGATTTTTTTTAACGCACGATTTTTTTTAATCCTGTGAAATAAGGGCCGGGCTAGCTTACACGCGCCCGAGCACTCGCGCGGTTTTTGACCGCGGCAGAGGAAGATTCAGCTAAACGACAAATCGGTCGGGAGGAAGAAGAAGGGCGCACCGCCGCCGCCAGCGGCCGACGGTGCCCCCGCGCTCGCCTCGCCACCCCGCCCACCTCGAATCTACTCCTTCGCCGGTCTGCCTCTGTCCCCGACCATCCATCTAAACCCCCCTTCTTTTCCGACTCTGGCGGCTCCCTCGCACCCCCAAGTTAAGGCTTGCTCGGTTTCACCTTGCAGGTTCATTCTCGCCGACGCCTTCTCCTTCGCGCCTCCCTGGTGGTCGGCACGGCGTCGCCGATCTCAGGGATGGGGAAGAAGAAGGAATGCGATGGGGAGAAGAGTATGCGGGTGGGACCAGCCCGCATCGTCAACGCGCTCCGCGGATCGCGTGACGGCTTGCGCACTCGTAAGTAAGAAGTTTCGACGAAATAATCTGTTTTAAGCCCACTAATGTTTGTTGAACCCATTGATTATTATCCGACCCCCTAGAATATTTTGGAAACCTCACGATTTTCTTTTGAACATTTCTGAATCCCGTGGAAATTTTTGGTGAACCGTGATTTTTTTTTAATCTAGTGAAAGTAAGCCCATGAATATTCCTTGAACCCATTGATTTTTTCCTGACCCCCTAGAATATTTTAGAAACCTCATGATTTTCTTTTGAACATTTCCGGATCCCACGTAAATATTTTTGTGAACCATCAACAAATATTTTAGAAACCTTGAATATTTTTGAAACACCACAAATATTTATTTAAACCTTTAGGCCCCACTTGTCGGTTTTTTAGTCAAAAACCGGTGGAAAGTTTTACAGACCTACGGAGGCCACACTAAAAATCCGGCAGCAAGCCAGTAAAATATTCCGAGCCCGTATATTTAAACGCTATTCCAAATGGGGCCTTTTAGCAATTTTTGGAACCATGTGAATATTTTGGAACCATGAAAAAAAAATTAACCCGTGAATATTTTCTGAATCGTGTGGAAGTTTTTTTTTTAGCATGGATATTTTTTGGATCCCTAATCTACTTTTGGAATCCTTGATTCTTTTTGAGAAATCCCATGAATTTTTAAAAATCTGTGAACATTTTACAAATCTTGTTTAAAATATTTTACATAGACATGTTGTCCCATACAGACAGTCGCGGTAAGAAAAATGCGAATTTAAGACTGAATGGTCAATCCGCTCCTCTCTATTACAACTTTTTTTTTGCGAAACACAGTACAACATATACGCTCACATACACGCGAATACACTCACACCTATGAACGCACACACGCACACCCTATCCCTATGAGCACCTTCAAAATACTGAGCCGACGGGTCAGATCTTGAGATTGACGAAGTCAACACGAACATCTCGCTATCGACGGAAACGTCACCTCCCACTAAAAAATATTCCGCCAAATATGAGAAACACCAGTATCAAACCTCTAGTGGGCTAGGGGTACAACCACCGACCTAACCATCTAACCAAGGGCCTTGGTTGGATGGTTCTCTCTCCATTACAAGTCCACAATCAATGCATCCCCATTTACTCAACTGATCTACACATCCGCATATATGTACCACTAGTGCGTATACGGCCCTTGGTTAGATGGTTCTCTCTCCATTACAAGTCCACAATCAATGCATCCCCATTTACTCAACTGATCTACACATCCGCATATATGTACCACTAGTATACGAGTACGCAGGACCCTCGTACCCGAGTCTGCCAGGGCAAGAGGCCAACCCATCCAGTACGGCATGAACACGTCGCCCAGGAGCGAGCGAGCTTGAGCTCGCAAAATCCTCGTGCCCTTTCCTAGTTGTTATTAATGACAACTTCACTACTGATGGATGGAGAAGTCAGTACCAAAAGACTACGATTGACACAAGTGCTCGAATAGTCCCGTCTCTGTTTCGCATCCGGTAGTGCGGTAGACTAGACGGGGTATATCCCATTTGGAAAGGAAAGATGAGAGGAAGTTTTCTATGGACTTCACTCTAAAAAGAATCTCCAATAAACAACGCATCCTCTGGGTCTGTCTGGGTGGAGGGAGGGATAAAGCTAGCTGGGACCAACAATTAGTAGTGCATCAACTATCATCAGTCGTTCGTCGGATGCCTACCGCCTACACAAGCGCAACAGCAATGCGGAGTGTGCAACTGAGTGCGACGATGATGTCAAGTGGGACTTTAGAATTCAGACCTTGCCAATCTAGTGGCCGAAGTTGGCCGCTTTGCACTTATAATTCACCCCTTTAGGCTTTAGTTTAGTCAGTCGCACGTACGTACAATTAGTGCTCCAGGGGAATAATTTGACCATGGAGAAAGAAACTAAAAAATTAAGCAGCTGAGATCCCCAACCCACTCCAATCTTGTGTATAAAAAAACGATGCATCCGTCCGTCCGGATCATGTCAGCTGACTGAGGAGAAGAAAGAGGCTAGTTTTAAATCATGTGGAATATATAAGTTCACTTTCATTCGTCACCAACCTTGTGATCTTGTGGATGTGCTTAGAAATATGCCCCCCTCTTGTTGTTATTATATACGGATATCCTGTCAACCGAGAAAAGCATCTCGGCAATCCGCTGACTGTTTTTGGACCATTGTGTCACGCAATAGACCGCTGTCTTTCAAAAGATTTCGAGGGAAAAAACAAAAGAGAGAGGAGAGGAAAGAGGAAGAAAAGCCGCTCGATCAGGGATCGATTCGGATCATCATTGGTCGAATCGTTTTCAGGGGATTAGTTAGAGCACTAGCGTAGTTTGCCATGGAGAAACTCGTCGGAGAGACAGCCGCCGGACATCGCTCACCAACCCACGCGAGAAAGAGAGACGACAGGGATCGATCGATGAGAGCAACTTGTTCCAGCGGCATGCACTCGCTGACCGCACTCAGCAAACATGGCGTGGGCGGTGATGTTGCTAGTGTATAGTGCCGCCGTCTTTCCTGGTGGCTGGTCCTGCCTGTCCGGTGCGCGCGTACGTGTGCCGGCCCTTCTCGAGTCTCCATCGGCTTCGTAGAAGAAACCCAGAATGAATGGGTCAAAATATAAGGGATTGTCATTTCTAGTTTAGTGAGATTTTTTTTTTTGTTTAGTGAGTTTTTATTACCATAGCGATAAATCAAGACGTGTAAGGTGTGCGAATTAAAATTAAAATCTCAATACACAAACTAATGGTTATCATTTGCATAAATATTACAATTTCAAAACCAGTTCGAAGCAACAGTCGAAAAATAAATTCTACATTGCATAATCTACTATGTATTATTTCATGAAAGTCCATCTCTTTATACGATCAATAATCCCTCGTTCCAAGACGTGAATATTATTTATCGCTTCGCTGTTCATAATATGTACCAAAAATCGCTTTCTCAACTCAAAATTATCCTACATATACATTATACAACAATGTTATATAAAGTTCATGTTAAAATCGTGTGCAGATGACCATGATTGAGAATATTCACCGGGGGTATCAGAGAAAATGACGCTTCACCGTACCATGTGCGCATTAATTAAAAACCAAATAACCGGACAGAGCACTGCATACATAAAAATGTTACATTGAGCGTTGAACAAATCAAGTTTGTCAGAACTAGAGGGACTTTGTGTCCCCATTTGGAGATGTCGTCATTCTATTTGGGGTTTGCCCGTTGAAGCGCAAGGTTTATCTTATTTGCAAATTTCCATATTTTTCAATATGAGCACCCCCAAGTCGGTCTCGGAGGCGGGTTCAAAATATATGTCGAGGTATCTCAGAAGGGGGTGCCATACTACGACGGTGAAAATAGAGGGTGGAGTAGGACGTAGGTGATTCCGGTGACGGGATTGGCACAGGTTTACCCAGCTTCGGATCTCACAACGGCAGCGAGATCCTACGTGCGGCTATAAATCACTATAAGGCAAAACAGTGCCGGTTACAATGAAGTTGTATGAGATCGTGAGATTGTCTAATTGTGCCCTAAGGCGTCCTCTAGTCCGGATTATATAGGCGTCCGGACTAGGGCGTACAAGAGTCTCCTAACCGACTAAGGCACGAGTTCGTATTCCTTCCGGCTTGGGCCGTGTCTTCCTTGCCAAGGCAACATCTTCTGGGCCGCCTTCCGGAACCTTCCTTAAGCCGGCACGGGCTCTTGCGCTTCAGCTTACAAGGCTGCCCAGCAAAGCCGGCTAGCTATGCCACCACTTGGGCCACCCTGTAAGTCTGGCCTTTTACCTAATGATGAGGATCCCTATTCGGCATATCCCTAACATTAGCCCCCAGAAAACTTTAAGTCGTCGGCGTTCGGATTTCGAGGTTGCTGTCTTGACCGCCTCCTCCGTCTTCGAGTAGTCCGCCAAAAACTTGAAGTCTTCCCAACATTCTAGCTCATATGTCGAATTATTGCATAAGCCGGTTCTTCGGATGACGTCCAAGGACTCGATTTTCAGTGGAACACTGACACGACGTCTGCGTCAGAAGTCTGGGTTTTGTCAGCTTGACCCGAAAACTCAAACGGCAGGAAACATCATGATTGCTATTTTCCCGCGCGAAGGAACCGATGCGCCGCGGAGGAGATACGTTGCAGGAGCGAATCCACCAGGTGCAGTTACGCGACGCGTGGCGATAATCACGGGATTACAACCGTACTTCCCACGATTCGAGGGTTTCCCCTTATAAGGGCCTCCCCACTCTCTCTTCTTCTTCCTTCCGCCTCTCCTACTCCACCCTCTATTCTCACCGTCGTAGTATGGCACCCCCTTCTGAGATACCTCGACAGTTGGCGCCCACCATGGGGCTAGAGCGTCAAGGCGATGATCCGGGCGGGATCCTTCATCATCGACCGGAAGAATTTTTTTCGGAAGCGCCGCAGATTGATTCGGCAAATTGCATCTCGCCGGCTTGTTCATCGATACGGCTGGCATGCTCGATCATCAGCAACAAAGGCGACTACATCGCCGCACCGGCGGAGTTATCCGGAATTTTGGATTTCTTCAGCAATGCCCGCGGGCGCAAGGAGTACAACAAGCCCAAGACGGATCAGATTCAAGACAGCGGATGGTCGACCCGTCTCTCTAGCGAGCTTATCGACGCCGTTCTAGCTTTATTGCCGTCACGGCTCACTTATTGTCGCGTTCCGGCTTATCGTCGACGCGGCACGTCACCTCTCGGCGTAATTATCGTTGTGTCCAGCTTAATTGCTAACAGGATATGAGGCTTTCGAGGCGTAATCATCGGTGCGTTCCAGCTTAAACACTGACGCGGCAAGACACTTTTTCGGCGTAATTATTGTCGCATTCCGGTTTAATCGCCGACGCGGCATGTTGCCTTTTTCGGCGTACTTATCGTCGCGTTTCGGCTTAATCGCCGACGCGGCATGTTACCTTTTCCGCGTACTTATCATCGCGTTCCGGCTTAATCGCCAACGCGGCATGTTGCCTTTTCGGCGTACTTATCGTCGTGTTCAGCTTAATTGCTAACAGGAGACGTCTTTTAGGTGTATCTGTGGTTGCGTTCTATCTTAATTGCTAACGCGGCACGATGTTTTCTCCGGCATGATTATCGTCATTGTTCCGACTTAGACGACAACATGGCAATAATCAATTTTTTTCTCTCTTTGTCCCGGTACAGACGAGTTCATCGTCATCTACGCTACGCCCGTCTTAGGCGGATCCGTCATGGCCTACTCATCATCGCGGTCCGACTTAATTTGTCGTTGCGGCCTACTCGTCGTCACGGTCCGGCTTAATTGCCGTCGCGGCCTACTCATCGCCGCATCCCAGCCTGCGCGTCATCAACGCCAAGAGCACCAAAAAGCTAAGTTTTTCAGTAATTCTCTCGTTAACATTACCTATGGTCATGAAATAAATTCTGATTCGCTCTTTGAGATCATGCCATCTTTTATTTCCCGATGATCATATATACTAAGCTATCAATGTCAACCCGAATTTGCTTCGTGCTAGTGGTTATGTTTCTGATGCTTTTTGGCCATGTTGCCTTACAAACTAATGTTTTGTCCGCCTAAGAGTATTCATCTGATCGCTTATGTGCTGGGTCGCCTAAGTAGGTGTTTTGGCACCAAAGGCCGGCGCTTGTTCTGGGTTTAAACAGCTTGGTATTGCATCTCTGTTGCCCAGCAGACGTTCCGTGCTGGAGGTTTGCTAACACACGAAATATGGTTAAACTGCATAAGCCAGAAAACTTAAGGATGGACCGCAGATAATCTGCAACCCAAAGTTTTTGTTGAAAAAACTGTCGGATTAGGTCTTACAATTGTTTAGCTTGCATTAAAAGTGCAACTTAATGCAGTTATTGTTTATTCTACAGGTGTTTTTGTTGCCGCTTCATCAAGGACGTCACCTGCAAGACGACCTCCTAGGTTTTAAGCAGATTGGCATTATGCCCTGTTAGCGGGCGAGATGTTTTCATCAATCCTCACGCCGCCTTACTTCATAAAGTCGACATGATCCTCAGGGGCTACAGTCTGTCGAAATTTATAGTTTTGATAGATAGCTCGGGGGCTGCATCGATCTACTTCGAGCCGACGCTCAGGGGTTGCAGTCTTCGGATTTACTGAGTCTCATGCCGCCTTACTTCATCCAATGTTTGAAATAAACTCGGTTCCGATACATGCAAATTGACTGTGTTCCCAATGGATAATAAAGCCGGCACTGATGTCTACTATACGCTTCTATTATTATAGACTTGTTGGGCCTCCAAGCGCAGAGGTTTATAGGACAACAGCAAATTTCTCTTAAGTGAGTAACCCAAGGTTTATCAAATCCATGGGAGTAAGAGGTTGAACGTATCCCCTCTCAAGCAATCCTGCAATTAAGATACAAAAAGTCTCTTGTGTCCCCAACACACCTAATACAATGGCTAATTGTATACGTGCATTAGTTTGGCGAAGAGATAGTAAAATGCAAATGATATGGATGGTAAAGGTGATTTTGTAATTCTGTAATAAAAATGGCAGCAAGCAAACAAGTGACAAAAGTGACTAAAAACGATGTATCAATGCTTGGAAACAAGGACGAGGCTTAATACTTTCACTAGTGATTATTCTCAACATCATTAATATAATTAAAATTATGATAGTTCCCACAAAAACACATGCATGGTAGACGTTATTCGGAGATCATTATTTCGTGGATCAAATAGGATGAGAACTGCGTAGAGCTATGAAAAGCACACCTTAAAGTTCGTATTTCATATCTATGGACACTTCATTCTATCACTATCCGCATCTAAAAATAGTACTAATAAACACCACAACCTATTTCTTAAATAGTCTTTTTTTTTCAATAACAGAAGCATCAAGAAATCTCATGATCTATTCAATCCAACAATAATAAAGAACAAACTCATGATAAGATCCCTCTAATCTTGATGCATAGAGTCACACACGGCACCTACACTGTCACCGAGGTACCGTGATCACAACGGTGACTCCGCAAATTATACTAGATAACACCACTTGAGCAACATCATATCCATTACACATAGGGAAACATCATGTATTCAACTATACTAACAAAGCTCATGATCACAACGAAGATCACATCATGGGAGAGAGAGATAACCACATAGCTACTTGTATAAGCCTCAGCCCCGAGGGAGACTACTCACGCATAGCCATGGTGAGTAGGAGCTTGATGGAGAGGTGCAGCCCGGAGGGGAGATGACGGCCGGCGGCGGCCACGGCAACGGCGGCGGCCTTTGGGGGCAGCAGCCCGGAGAGGAGGCGGCAGTCCGGCGGCGGCGGCCCTTGGCCCCCCCTTCAAGCTTGGAGATGGTGCTGGTATGGAGGAGGGTTTCCACCTCACGGCGGCTGCCTTGGAGGAGAAAAATTCGTGGTGCCCTTTGACCTAGATTTCCTCTCTTTATATAGATTTCCGAATTCCCGTCATCAGATTTTTGGGCTTCAGTAAAACAGGGATATCTCGGCCGTACGGACTCGGATTGGGCCGAATTTTATGTCTAGATCAATTGGCGGAAAATTCCCCACAACTTTCGCGACCAAGCTTTTTGATTTGACGTCGTCTTCGGGTCGGTACAGGGCCATCTTCGAAAATAGTTCTCAGACAGATTTCAGGAAAGTCCAATTCGACTCCAACAAGGTTTCCTTTTTGCACTCTTGTCAATATCCAAGTAATTCCTACACATCAAAGTGTAAAACAAGAACATTGTGCAATTTTGTCACTATTAATAGGTTAGTCCAATAAATTCATAAAATGATATAAAACATAATAAACACATGTGGCATTTGATATAAAACAAGTATGAAACATAAAAAATTATAGATACGTTTGACACGTATCAGGCACCAACGGGCACAGCTCAATTCTGAAAGCCGACTGGACGCGGTCTACTTCAGAGGCGTGGAAATCGAACGAGTTCCACTGGACACAAGCCGGCACGATAAAAAATCGATCAGCCCGGACGTCCTAGTCAAACGTCTTAATTGGCAATTAAGACGGTCGCAGTTCGATAGTACATGTCGATAATTTTCTTTGCTAAAGATTCAAGTTCTACATCCGCCTCAAATCAAGACAAGACACCAAATGCGAAACTACTTCAACCTCTTCGTAGAAGCCGGCCACTGGAGAACTCAAAACTTTCCGAGGGCTAATGTCGGAGATATACCAAATAGGGGTATCATCGACATGTACATATTCCAATATACTAGGGTGGCCCACTAGTGGTAATACCGGCTAGCTTATCGGGCGGCCCAGTATGCTGAAGCGCAAGGAGAAGGCAAGCCGGCTAAGGAGGATCTAAGACGAAGCCCCAGCAACCAACCGCCTTGGCGCACAAGACAATGCTAGCAAGCTGTATTAGTCTAGGACTCCTATTCCTTAGTCGACAAGACTTTCCTTGTAAGCCCTAGGTCCGGCCACCTTTATAAGCCGGCCTATGGGACGTCTTAGGGCAGAATCTCACAACCAAGCCTTTCAGGCTATACACGCTCTTTCATTGTAATCGGCTATTATTGCCTTATAGTGAATTATAGCAGCATGTAGGGTTTCGTCACTGTTGCGAGATCCGAACCTGGGTAAACTCGAGCCTATCCCGTCACCGGAATCTTCTGCATCTCCTATACCCACCTCTTTACCTAGCCGGATGGCACCCCTGTCTAGGCTAGATTCGACTATACCACGACAATATAGATAATTTTTTCTTTTGATCCAAGATGAACAATATGAAGAAGGCGAGAATGTCATAAGGCAACAAAATCTGTAATGATATGTTTAGAAATAAGTCAATCACATTGATATAAAATGAACCACTATCATGACCGAAGGAATAAACTCTTACCACATCACATTCTGCTATATGATACTCCTTGCTATTAGGCCAGATATGAAATAATTGTGCTAACCGATCAAAATCAACTCATGTACATCCACTTGGGTCTCGTGCAAAGTGAGACATCGTCTAAAATAAATAATAAAAACATCAGTAATTTGAGACAAAATGTGATAGGTAACTAAAATAACTTACACAAAATTTTAGATCCATATAGTGAACTGGAATGTTACGGTAAGGTGTATCCCGTGGCACGCTAGTATGCGCACAACCATGTAGAAGCAATATGCGTCGACATATTCATCCATCTTGTTAAATCGAACTAAAACGACCTTACTTCATAGCATTTTTATATATGTTTTCACATTACGTGCTAATTTCCTGATTTAAACTGTGCATCGTTACTAATGAAGAACTTGTGGTAGATTATGTAATCACCCTTCTCAAATTGAACATAGTGATTAGAAGCTCAAGTCTACAGGTAGATTCAATAACCGGTTGCCAACTATATTTAAGTGCAGGAAAGGTGGAAGTTTCCTAGGGCAAAATCGAATATCACAAAATCATGAAAGCTCCTCAGCAGCGTGGTACAAGTGATACAAATGCCAAGGTCAAATCTGGTAATAAGATGCTTGGCTTGCCGGCACTGAGGAGGTGCTGGAGGAATGCCCGCCCTCTTGACACGGTGAAGGGCAGCGAGGGCGTCGTTTAGGACGGTGCCGCCAGGCGGCAAGGGCAGCATCCAGGAAGACGATGATGCTGCCAAGCGGCAAGGGCGCTGTGCACGAAGACGATGGTAGGGCACCGTCCACGAAGGCGACGGTGTTGCCGGACAGCTAGGCCGCAGTCCATGGGGTTGAGGGATCGGTCAGTTTCTATTTTTGTATGGCTTCCGTGATTGTAGGGGTTGGGAATGCAGGTCGTGTACTTCCAAATTTTCCTCGGCGGTGGAGGTGGAGTACGTTCAGTCATTGTAAATCGCTAAGTGCACACGAGAGGCCTGATTGGTTAATGATTAACTTTAGATTTAGGTTGGTTGGACGAATCCACCGGTGCGGTGTCATATTGATGGGGTGTGTTTAGCGGAAGTGATGTTTGATTGTTTAATAGTGATGGAGAGTAAAGAAGAGGGAAGCCGAGAGAAATGATCGGATGCGGACACCAATTGGAAGGAAACTCGTGGTGGATAGATACTTGGGGAGTTAATAATACTACTTCGTTCGTCGATCGAATGGGTTGGGCGATGAGTACACTAGATTTTGCATTCTCTGTTTGTGTGCTCCTCGGACACGATAAGGCCTTGTTTACTTCTAGTGTATTTAAGTAGATCGGAGGAGCCCGAAAAATCCCGAGTAGGCAGTTTACTTCTTCAGGTTTGGACAGGATAATTTCTAAATATCCTCACAAATCCTCTCATTTTTTTTCCTGGATTAAAAACTCTAACTCATAGTAGTGTATTTTTGGGAAAGAATATTTGAGGGGATGATAAGGGATTGAGTGAACACCAAATCCCCTCCTATAGTCCTATCCCCAGACTTTATGTGATGATGAAAATACGAGAGAAGTAATTAAACAAGGCCTAAGCGGGCGGGGCGAGAGTTTACTGATCTCAATCGAAACGGAGGGCGAAAAACCGCATCGCACGCGCACTCGTGTAATGATCGAAATCTCCTCTCTCTCTCTCTCAGTCGTGTACGTTGCGTGACTTCACCAACCAGCTGGAATCGTCTCTTCCGTGAACCATGCGATGCGAACGTACGTCTCAGCGCTAGCTTCACCGTGGCGTGGCGTGCCTTCTTCCCTAGCTTATTATCCACCCCTGTCATCACTCGATCTCCTAAATCCGTTCACGATCGCGGTGTTAATTAACTGCTGGAGACCGGAGCGATCGCGACGGCGTCCGTCCGTCCGTGTCGAACCCGGCGGATCCAGGCCTACCTGCCGTACCTTTTTTCCGACGAATCGATACGAAGGGCCGCCTACCAACGGCGTCTCTCTATCGTGAACGCAGATACTCCCTCCGTCCCAAAAAAGATGTCATTTCTTTATCTAAATTTAAATGTACCTACACACCAAATAGTGTCTAGATACATTTAAATTTAGACAAAGAAATGACATCCTTTTTGGGACGGAGTTAGTATATAAACTTTGTTGTTCTTGTGCTTGCTTTTGCTCACCGGCCGTAAACCCCGTGTTTCTTCCGTGGCAAAAGCAAGAGCCAGGTGGATCGATCCCCTCTGTCCGTCCTCCCCTCCGTCAGCAGAGCGGCCAACACCCAACGGCTCGGACTGCGACCCCGCGCCCGATCGATGGAAACTCCGATTCCGAACATGCCACCGCCTCCCTCCGCTCGTCGTGGCGTGCGTAACTCTAGACTGGATGGATGGAAGATTTTGCCTGCCGTACGTGCGAAGAAGACGATTCATTCATTCATTCATTCATTCATTAGAGGGGCTGACTGATTGTTGGCTCTAGTACTATGTGTGTAGGGCCTCCGACGCCAACCGGAGTGAGTAAAGAGCCGCTCCTGATTGCATAATTCGGTCCAACGCTTACGATCTGATCACAAGTGCATTTTTAAACCGAACAAGTGACTCGGACAGTCGGACATGGATAGTGTGGGGGACACGAGTAACGACTACTACTGGCATTATTCAACGGTCGTGATCGATCGAGCTTCTAGCGCCCCGGCCGTCCGCATACTAAACTGGAAGAATGCCCAAAGGAGACCACCAGGACACGAGTCGTGCACGTTTTTTGCGCACACTATATATATCAACTAGTTCCTGACTATATGTATAGCTTGAACCTTTAGAATGCAGCTTCACGAACATGCATGTGCAAGCACCCAAAAACTGCAAAGCGGTCTCCGCGGATAAAGCAACGATGATATGTACTCGAACTCGAGTGCACGTCCTTCACACGAGGATCAAGGCGTGTGCCTTTGAGCAAAATCATCATGTGCAAATTAAGCTGTAGCGTCATGTAGAGAACTAACTCGTCATACTACTACCATAATGATCAAACTCTTCGCTCTCTGGTCGCTCCCGTGAGCGGCCGGGAGCGAACCCTAGCCGCCGCCAGAGAGTCTACCGCCGCCACCGCCTCCCCTCGCCGCCGCCCAGTCGGAGTCGCCGGGCAAAGCCCGCGCGGCTCGGCGGCGGCGGGCCCCCCCTTTTTCCTCCTCCAGCTCGAGGCGGGGTGGCGCGGGACGCCCTCTTCGACAGGAGCCCGAGCGGCGGCTTCGCTGGCTCGGGGCGGCGCGGCGAGGCAGCGTGGAGGCGTCGGGGTGTGGAGGCGCGGCGTGGCGGTGCTGCCGCGGCGTGGCGGCGCAGGAGCGGCGGCGTCGTCCTGGCCGGGCCCGTCTGGCCCCGATGGGCTTGGCGGGCCGCGGTGCTCCTGGTTCTGCGCCGGCTCCGACTGGGAGAAGGATGCGGCGGCTCGGGCCAGGGCGGCGCGGAGGAGCTCGGCCAGGGGAGGTCGGCCTGACCTCGAGGGCGGCCAGCGGAGGAGCAACGATGATATGTACTCGAGTGCACACGAGGATCAAGGCGTGTGCCTTTGAGCAAAATCATCATGTGCAAATTAAGCTGTAGCGTCATGCAGAGAACTAACTCGTCCAGTGTATGCTCAAATAGACCAGTGCACCCCATATGTCCGGTGTCCAGGTCTGCATCGGTCCAAACCACCATGACCTCTCAAGTCCTCACATATCCCTCTAGTCTCTCTTCTAAGAGCACCTTCAACCAGACTGGACATTACATGACTCCCTAAGTGTCCGTGGACAGGAGCCGGTCATCCCCAATGATTCACCCGTTCAACTACGCCCACACTTTTGAACCCTAAAAAACACGCAAAGACATTCAACGTATATAGATAGATTGATAGCTTTACATATACACAATGGTATACAACACATCGACTTGAGGCCGAGTGTTCATGGGAGCGACTGGTGACTGTTGGGAATATGCCCTATAGTCAATAATAAAATGGTTTATTAAGCATATTCACGTTTATGATAATAGTTTATTATCCATGCTATAATTGTATTAATTGGAAACATAATACATGTGTGAAATATAAACACCAGGAGTCCCTAGTGAGCCCCTACAGAACTAGTTCGTTGATCAAGAGATAGTTAGAGTTTCCTAACTATGGATTTGTTATAGTCACTTGATAACGGAGTCATATCATTAGGAGTAATGGTGTGATGGACATGACCCAAATAAAGAGTTGCAATTAATCGTGTCACAAAAGTTTTGTTGTCAACACTTTTAATATGCCAAATATAGTTTCCTTAGACCATGAGATTATATCACTCCCGTTCACTGGAGGAATGCTTTGTGGACATCAAACGTCACTTCGTAACTGGGTGATTATAAAGGTGGCTTTCAGGTATCTCCGATGGTGGGTTGTTGGGTGATATGAATCGAGAGTGGGATTTGTCCCTCCATGTGACGGAGAAGATATCTCCAGACCTTCTCGGTAATATAGCATCAAAAGTCTGCAGACGTGTGATTAGGTGGTAATCACGAGGATCCTATATTATGGACGAGTAAAGAGAACTTGCCGGTAACGAGATTAAACTAGACATGGGGATGTCAACGATTATATCTCGGGCAAGTAAAATATCGTGAGACAAAGGGAATCGTATATGAGGCATCGTGGTTCAATCGAGAAAAAGGTTTTCGTTGAGTGTATAGAAATTAATATGGGCATCTCGGTCCCGCTATTAATTATTGATATGATCATGTCTATGCATTCTCGAACCCGTAGGGTCACACACTTAACGTTCCGATTTAAATTAGGTTTTGCGATGAATTAAATGATGAAATGAACGAATGGTGATTCGGAGTCTCGGATGGGATCCCGGACGTCACGAGAGGTTCCGGAGGAGTCCGGAGAATAAGATTCATATATGGAAAGTGGTTTCCGGAGGTTTCGGAAAAGTTCCAGAAATTATTTACAGGGTACCGGAAGGTTCCGGAATGTTCTAGAAGGTTCTAGAAGTGGGACCACCATATTGTATGGGCCCACATGGACCAAAGGGGTGCAGCCACCACATGGTGTGCCGCACCACCCATTGGCCCACATGGGCAATGCGGCAAGGAAAAAAGGGGGCCGGCCGAGTCCTAGTTGGACTAGGGGCCGGCTCCACCCCTTTAGGAAAGGGGCCCAAGGAGGAGTCCTAGATGGACTCCAACTTGGGGGGCAAGCAAGGGGGCCGGCCGGCCCCTGCCCTAACCCTAGCCCGGCCACCTATAAAAGAGGGGGGGGAGGGGTGCGGCACACACCAAGGAGCCCCCCAAGCTAGCCGCACCCCCTCCACCCAAAACCCTAGCCGCGCCACCCCTTACCCGAAGGGCTGCCGCCGCCTCTCCTCCACACCCTAGCCGCACCCCTCTCTCCAAGAGGGCTGCGCCATCTCCTCCTCTCCCTCTCCTCTTGCTTGGCTTGGCGAAGCCCTGCGCGTGGAGATCGTCATCGTCACCGGCACTACCGTCGTGCTGCTAAGATCATCAAGGCCACGTCCTCTCGCTTGCGGGATCAAGGAGTTGACGTCTTCATCGAGCCGTACGTGTGGACACCGCGGAGGTGCTGCCCGTTGCTGCACTTCACCGGATTGGATCTCGAGGATAATACATCTCCTCGCGACTAGACGAGTCTAGTTGCGGGGATCGACTAGCCAACCCCTGCACCGACAAAACGCGTTTGTTGATCTTCAAGGGTAAGAGATTGGATCTCACCTTCGCTATCTTCATCTAGTAGATCTAGATCCTTGGGGTTTATTCCGCTTGTTGCGTAGGAAATTTTTTGTTTTCTATGCTGCGACCCTGATCGCGCGAGAGGTGTTAATCAATCACGCTTCGTTGGGCACCCCAAGAGGAAGGTTTGAGGAGCACAGCAGCAAGTTTTCCCTCAGTTAGAAACCAAGGTTATCGAACCAGTAGGAGTGAGAAATGCTTCAGAAGGTTGTCCACAACTGCAATGGCGCCAGAAAAAGAGCTGTTGTAGGGGAGACAGTGGAACCTGCAGAACACAATCAAACTACTTTGCCCCAACGAAGCAGTGAGGTTGTCAATCTCACCGGCCTTGCTGAATACAAAGGATTAAATGTATGTGTGGAAGGAAGCTTGTTTGCAGTAAATGAAAGCAGTAGAGCAGTTGATTTAATTGCAGATGTAAAAGAATAGACCGGGGTCCACAGTTCACTAGTGGTGTCTTCTCCATAAATAAAATACTACACATGCTGGGTAACAAATTACAGCTGGGCAATTGACAGAACAGAGAATGCATGACAATGCATGAACATTGCATAATACAGAGGATGATGATGTCTATATGAGATGCTTTGGGCATTATGACAAAATACATAGATAGCTGTTCCAAACATACACCTATGCCTAAATAGTCCACCTTTTAGATAACATACCGTAAAATCTCTCCAGTATTAAGTTGCAAGCAACAAACAATTGCATAAAGAACTGTGCATAAAGTTTACTCCCTAATAGCAACGGCACTCCCCCGTCCCTCTTGGAGATACAAGCAACTACTTGATCAAGGCAATTACAAGTACCGGAAAGCATGCAAGATCACAAATAACATAGACATGATAATATCAATAATCAACATCACAAGGTACTTCTCTATTCATCGGATCCCAGCAAACACAACATGTAGCATTACAATAAGATGATCTTGATCATGATAGGCAGCTCACAAGATCTAAACATGATAGCACAAGAGGAGAAGACTACCATCTAGCTACTGCATGGACCCGTAGTCCAAGGATGAACTACTCACACATCTGTCCGGAGGCGGGCATGGTGGTGTAGAGCCCTCCGGCGATGATTCCCCTCTCCGGCAGGGTGCCGGGGAGAGCTTCAGAACCCTCCCGAATTAGGGTTGACGACGGCGGCGGCGACGGTTGTTTTTCTGGAATTTTGATCGGGTACTTAGGGTTTTCTCGTCGGGGGGATTATATAGGCGAAAGGGCGGCGTCGGTGGAGGCCCGAGGGGGCCACACCACCTGGTGGCGCGGCAGACAGGTGGGCCGCGCCACCCTAGGGTGTGGTCGCCCTCTGGTGCGTCTTCGGCTCCCCTTTGGACTCCGTGTGCGTGACGAAATTATAAGATCCTGGGTTTTTGTCCCGTCCGATTCCGAGAATATTTCTTAAGTACTTTTCTGAAACGGAAAAAACAGCATAAAACAGGAACTGGCACTGGGGCATCTTGTTAATATGTTAGTTCCAAAAATGCATAAAAATGCTATAAGATGTAAACAAAACATGTAGCAAATGGTATGAAAACAAGCATGGATCATAAGAAATTATAGATACGTCGGAGACGTATCAGCATCCCCAAGCTTAGTTCTACTCGTCCTCGAGTAGGTAGAACGATAACAAATAATTTCTTAGGAGACATGCAAACTCACAATCTAGATCAACATAGTAATGCAAAACACATGATGTGAATAAGGTGATCCAAAACAATTGTCTATAGTTGACATTAAGCAAACAATGATTAACAAATGCTAGCTAAAAGAAGCTAGAACTTTTCATGAATCAGCGTGTTGGAGACTAGGAACCATACATAAGGTTTAGAAAGAAGAATAGTAAATTGTGTCTCCAATGCAAATGTCAATCAATCTTCAAAGCATCAAATTCAGTTAATAATAGAAATAGCAAGCTCAAGTCAAGTGTCCTTAATCCATCCACTTAACTTATCAACTGTTATGTAGTCCACTCAACTAATACAAGCAAGAAGAAGGCTTGGCACCATGAGGTTATGGCAAAGAGAATAATAATGGGGGTTTGGAAGGCCAAAAAGAAAGGCTCAAACAGTGGAAGAGGTAACCACAAGACAAGAGGAAGTCCCGTAGTAGACACTGAATGAGGAGTAGTGATTGCCATGCAACGGATGCACATAGAGCTATATGAATGGAAGCTCTCAAATGGAACTAGTGGGGGTGCATCCAACTTGCTTGCTCATGAAGACCTAGAGCTCACTTGAGCAGGCTCATCGTTGGAATATACAAGCCAAGTTCTATAATGTTTGGTCCCCACATAGTTATACTAATGAAGCATGAAAACTCACTACAATGATGTAGGTGCTACTAGCACAAGTGTGGAATAAAAGGATAGTAGTGTTGCCCCCTCTCTCATTTTATATTCTTTTTTCTTTTTCTCTTTTTTTGCTTTTTGCTTTTTGAGGCCTTTGTGGCTCTTTTATATTTTCTCTCATTGGTCTCTTTTGGACTCTTTTGATTGGCCACTTTGGACTCTTTTCAATATGCTCACAGGTAGAGGCAACACTCTATTTTACAAGATGATCATCACACTTTTTGGTGTACTCAAAACTCAAAGACTAATACATGGTGTATGGTGGATATGCAAGACCGAGCGTAGTGTGGAAAAGATGTAACACATGTGGAAAACCACGCATCACACTAACTCAAATGGTCAAGCAATACTATATGGTAATGAAGTAAAAATGACATAAAGTCATGTAATGTAAATGATGGATGTTGCATGGCAATGTATCTTGGACCAGCTATGGAAATGCTGTGATAGGTAGATATGGTGGCTGTTTTGAGAAAGATAGTTGGCTTATGTGTAGGAGAACAAGATGAAGATCTCCCACTGGGGTTGGATGTACTTGCGAAGTATGCACCAATCTCAATGTGAAAAAGGGCAATGCAAAGTACCGAAGAGGCTAGCAAAATATGGAGGTGGAAGTGCCAAAAACCAAAAACTCACATAGCATGTCGTATATTGCAAACAACTAACAGTATCAAAGTTTTACAAATGGTTAGAGACACCCCGAGAGGGATCGTGGCGGCGACACAAGTGCCCCGTTGGCTTCCCCGACCGTTGCAGTAACTATACCATTAGAAACTTCTTTTCAACTAAGAGGAAATCACGACACTAAAGCACTATTGACTTAAGTTGTTTTTAGTTCAGAAAAGTACGGCTCCACGCTCTACTAACACATCTTCACTAATAAGCTCTTAACAACATTAACCAACATATTTTAACCATTAGTTATTTTAATACCTCAAAACAATTGAAGAGGAGCAAGTTATCTACACAATGGTCTACAAGACTATGCAGCTTTTCTCTATTTCATACCACTATCACAAGCATAGCATTTTCCAATCTAACACATCAACCAAGCAACTAAAACAACTCTCTAACAAATAAGAGTGAAACACAAGAGAGCTTAACACAAAGAACTAGCAGCTCTAAACAAGATAACATGCTAAAAGCGAGAGCTTACTAGAAAACAAACAGTAGCTAAGAATACTCAACAAATATAAGCGAAGCACAAGAGTATTCATATGAAAAAGCGGAGCGTGTCTCTCTCCCACACAAGAATGCTAGGATCCAACTTATTAAGCAAACTAAAACACACACTCAAAATAAAAACAGACGCTCCAAGCAAAATACATAAGATGTAGTGGAATAAAAATATAGTATCACTAGAGATGACCTGATAGTTTTGTCGATGAAGAAGGGGATGCCTTGGGCATCCCCAAGCTTAGATGCTTGAGTCTTCTTGAATTTGCTGGGGATGACCCACCGGGGCATCCCCAAGCTTAGGCTTTTCACTCTTCTTGATCTCATCATATCGTCCCTTTTGCTTACTTGAAAACTTTCACCACATCAAACTCAAAGTAATTCTCATTAGAGGGTTAGTGCATAAACCAAAAATTCACAAGTTCTACTGTGACACAAGCACACCTTAATGCATTATAACATTAGCTACAGCCACTGATGCTCAAAGAATCAAAAAGATCCAAATAAACATCGCAAAAGAAGCAATGCACAATAAAAGGCAGAATCTGTCAAAATCTGAACAGTCTGTAAAGACGAATTTTTTCGAGGCACTAGAGTTGCTCAAATCGAAAATCACTGAACTATAAAAAGTTTCATACATATATGAAGATTCAGCACACAAAATCTCAAATAATTTCGTCGCTTCTGGAATAAATGACGAATTTAATGGTGACAGACAGAAATCTGTTTCCTGTGCAGAAATCTAAATATAGCAAAAACTTTCTACTAGAGACCTTACTTGGCACAACATTGTAAGAAAATAAAGATACAAAGAAGTTGCTACAGAAGTAAACAAACTTCTTGACTCAAATAAAAGAAAAGATACTGAAAATAAAATGATGGGTTGTCTCCCATAAGCGCTTTTCTTTAACGCCTTTCAGCTAGGCGCAGAAAGTGAACATCAAGTATTTCCAAGAGAAGAAGCATCAAAACGATAATTTGCTCTAACAATAGAGTCAAAAGGTGACTTCATTCTCTTCCTAGGGAAGTGTTCCATACCTTTCTTAAGAGGGAATTGATATCTAATGTTGCCCTCTTTCATATCAATAACAGCACCAATAGTTCGAAGAAAAGGTCTTCCCAAAATAATAGGACAAGAAGCTTTGCACTCAATATCCAAGACAATAAAATCAATGGGAACAAGGTTATTATTAACCATAACATGAATATCATCAAGCCTTCCCAAAGGTGTTTTTGTAGAATTATCAGCAAGATGAATGTTCAAACAACAGCTCTCCAATGGTGGCAAGTTAAGCATATCATAGAATTTCTTAGGCATAATAGAAACACTTGCACCAAGATCACATAAAGCATTACAATCAAAATCATTTACTTTCAGTTTAATGATGGGTTCCCAACCATCTTCTAATTTCTTAGGGATAGAAGCTTCAAGTTTTAACTTTTCTTCCCTAATTTTCATGAGAGCATTGGTAATATGTCTTGTAAAAGCCATTCTTATACCACTAGCATTAGGAATCTTAGCTAGCTTCTGCAACAACATTATGACTTCAGAGAAATTGCAATTATCAAAATCAAAATCATTATCATCAAAAGTAATGGAAGAAGGATCTCCCATAGTTCGAAAAATTTCAGCTCCTTTATCACTAGCAGTTTTGGTATCTTTTGGCAGTTTTAAGCGTTTTTCATGAGAAGTGGAAACATTGCCAACATTGTTAACTTTACCATTATCATTAATAGACTTGTTATCATGTGAAACCTGAACATTACTAGCGGTGGTGATGGTGTAAACATTAACCATATTGTTCTTTTTAGTGGCTTCTCTTTCTCTTTCCCACCTAGCATGTAGTTCAGCCAACATTCTAATATTATCATCAATTCTAACTTGGATGGCATTGGCCGTAGCAAAAATGTTATGTTCAATAACTTCAGGTTTAGCCGCCATTTTATTGATTAAAGAAGCTTGTGATTCAGATATGGATGAAATACGGTCTTCAGCATTTGAAATTTTAGTTTGCAAACAAAAAATTTCCTTGTTTAAATTCTCAAGTTGATGACCTATGTTTTTTAGCAAAGCAGATTGTTCATTCATAGTTTTAGTAAACAATTGGTTTTGTTCATATTGTGCTTGCATATAGTCTTTAGTGGTCCTTTCAACTTCTAACAATCTTTCCTCACTAGGCAATCTAGGCTTCCCATAAGAATTACCATAAGAGTTACCATAACCATAATTGTTATTAGGAGGATATGGCTTATAATTGTTGTTACCAAAATTGTTCCTATAGGCATTGTTGTTGAAATTGTTATTTTTAATGAAGTTCACACCAACATGCTCTTCTTGGGCAACCAAAGAAGCTAAGGGAACATTATTTGGATCAACAAAAGATTTACCATTAACTAGCATAGACATAATCACATCAATCTTTTCACTCCAGGAAGAGGTTTCTTCAACAGAATTTACCTTCTTACCTTGTGGAGCCCTTTCAGTGTGCCATTCAGAGTAGTTTACCATCATATCATCAAGAAGCTTTGTTGCTGCACCCAAAGTGATGGACATAAAGGTTCCTCCAGCAGCTGAATCCAATAGGTTTCTTGAAGAAAATTCAATCCTGCATAAAAGGTTTGGATGATCATCCAAGCAGTCAGTCCATGGGTGGGACAATTCTTTATCAAAGATTTCATTCTTTCCCAAGCTTGAGCAACATGTTCATTATCCATTTGTTTAAAGTTCATGATGCTACTTCTCAAAGATATAATTTTAGCAGGAGGATAATATTTTCCAATGAAAGAATCTTTGCATTTAGTCCATGAATCAATACTATTTCTAGGCAAAGATAACAACCATTCTTTAGTTCTCCCTCTCAAAGAGAAAGGAAACAATTTCAGTTTTATAATATCTCCATCCATATCCTTATACTTTTGCATCTCACAAAGTTCAACAAAATTATTAAGGTGAGCAGCAGCAGCATCAGTACTAGCACCAGAAAATTGCTCTTTCATAACAAGATTTAACGAAGCAGGTTTGATCTCATAAAAATCTGTCTTAGCAGCAGGTGGAGCAATAGGAGTACATATGAAATCATCATTATTAGTACTAGTGAAGTCACACAACTTAGTGTTTTCAGCAGTACTCATTTTTGAGGAAAACAAGGTAAACCGAATTGAACAAGATTAAACAAGTAACTAATTTTTTGGGGTTTTTGATATAGGAAAGCAACAAGATAAATTCTACACTAATTTTTTTGTGTTTTTGATATAAGAAAGCAAAACAAGACAAAGCAATAATAATAAGCAAGACTAAAACAAAGTAAAGAGATTGGAACTGAGAGACTCCCCTTGCAGAAGCTTCTCTACTCCCCGGCAACGGCGCCAGAAAGAGAGCTGTTGACGGATGAGTGAGAAGTTTGATACTTCGAGAAGCTTCTTACTGAGCACTCTTAACTCCCCGGCAACGGCGCCAGAAAAAGAGCTTGATAGCGCGAGAGGTGTTAATCAATCACGCTTCGTTGGGCACCCCAAGAGGAAGGTTTGAGGAGCACAGCAGCAAGTTTTCCCTCAGTTAGAAACCAAGGTTATCGAACCAGTAGGAGTGAGGAATGCTTCAGAAGGTTGTCCACAACTGCAATGGCGCCAAGAAAATGTGCTTGGCGTAGAAAAAGAGCTGTTGCAGGGGAGACAGTGGAATCTGCAGAACACAATCAAACTACTTTGCCCCAACGAAGCAGTGAGGTTGTCAATCTCACCGGCCTTGCTGAATACAAAGGATTAAATGTATGTGTGGAAGGAAGCTTGTTTGCAGTAAATGAAAGCAGTAGAGCAGTTGATTTAATTGCAGATGTAAAAGAATAGACCGGGGTCCACAGTTCACTAGTGGTGTCTTCTCCATAAATAAAATACTACACATGCTGGGTAACAAATTACAGCTGGGCAATTGACAGAATAGAGAATGCATGACAATGCATGAACATTGCATAATACAGAGGATGATGATGTCTATATGAGATGCTTTGGGCATTACGACAAAATACATAGATAGTTGTTCCAAGCATACACCTATGCCTAAATAGTCCACCTTTGAGATAACATACCGTAAAATCTCTCCAGTATTAAGTTGCAAGCAATAGACAATTGCATGAAGAACTGTGCATAAAGTTTACTCCCTAGTAGCAACGGCACTCCCCCGTCCTTATATGTTTCTGTCACTCAAGCCAAGGCACACAGGGACCGAACCCACTATCTAGCATAAATACTCCCTCGTGGAGATACAAGCAACTACTTGATCAAGGCAATTACAAGTACCAGAAAGCATGCAAGATCACAAATAACATAGACATGATAATATCAATAATCAACATCACAAGGTACTTCTCTATTCATCGGATCCCAGCAAACACAACATGTAGCATTACAATAAGATGATCTTGATCATGATAGGCAGCTCACAAGATCTAAACATGATAGCACAAGAGGAGAAGACTACCATCTAGCTACTGCATGGACCCGTAGTCCAAGGATGAACTACTCACACATCTGTCCGGAGGTGGGCATGGTGGTGTAGAGCCCTCCGGCGATGATTCCCCTCTCCGGCAGGGTGCCGGGGAGAGCTTCAGAGCCCTCCCGAACTAGGGTTGACGACGTCGGCGGCGACGGATGTTTTTCTGGAATTTTGATCGGGTACTTAGGGTTTTCTCGTCGGGGGGATTATATAGGCGAAAGGGCGGCGTCGGTGGAGGCCCGAGGGGGCCACACCACCTGGTGGCGCGGCAGACAGGTGGGCCGCGCCACCCTAGGGTGTGGTCGCCCTCTGGTGCGTCTTCGGCTCCCCTTTGGACTCCGTGTGCGTGACGAAATTATAAGATCTTGGGTTTTTGTCCCGTCCGATTCCGAGAATATTTCCTTAAGTACTTTTCTGAAACGGAAAAACAGCAGAAAACAGGAACTGGCACTGGGGCATCTTGTTAATATGTTAGTTCCAAAAATGCATAAAAATGCTATAAGATGTAAACAAAACATGTAGCAAAAGGTATGAAAACAAGCATGGATCATAAGAAATTATAGATACGTCGGAGACGTATCAGACCCCTTCAGTGGTATCAGAGCCTAGATCTATTCGTAGATGTTGGTGCGATTAGAACACAAGTGTTGTGGGCGTTGATATTTTATGTTGCTACCTTCTCGCGTGCACTTTGCGTCTTTGCGGTATTGTGAGATTAAAGCGGCCCGGACCAACCTTACTCGTCCACGCACGAGAGACCGGTTCCACGACTTACATGCAACTTGTTTTGCATAAGTGGCTGGCGGGTGTCTGTTTCTCTTGCTTTAGTGAAGATGCAATTTTCAATGGAAGACCTTTCAAAAGGATGAGTAAATAAGCAACTACTATATCACCGTTGTGGTTTTGCGTAGATTAGAACGGTTCTATCTCGTTGACCCAAGCCACGTAAAAATTGCATAAACAAAGTAGAGGACGTCTAACTTGTTTTTGCAGGGGGGGTCATGTGATGTGGTATGGCCAATGTGTGATTTGTGATAATGTATGCAATGATCATGTTTGTAATCTTTCACAACTTTCGTGTCGATGAGTACGGCAACCGGCAGGAGCCATATGGTTGTCTTTTATTTTATGTGACCTGCGTGTCATTGAATCACCATGTAATTGCTTTACTTTATTGCTAAGCATAGCATTAGTTGTAGTTGCAATAGTTGGTGGACAACCATGGTGATGGCGCCACGATGACGGAGATCATGCCGGAGATGGAGATCATGCCGGTGCTTTGGAGATGGAGATCAAAAGCACAAGAAGAAAGGCCATATCATATCACAATTATGAATTGCATGTGATGTTAATCCTTTTATGCACCTTATTGTTATGCTTAGATGTGATCACGACGGTAGCATGATAAGGTGATCTCTCACGTTAATATCAAGAAGTGTTCTTCCCTAGTATGCACCGTTGCGAAAGTTCGTCGTTTTGAGACACCACGTGATGATCGGGTGTGATAGATTCTACGTTCACATACAACGGGTGTAAGCCAGATTTACACACGCGGAAATACTACGGTTTCCTTGACGAGCCTAGCATGTACAGACATGGCCTCGGGACATGATACGTCTCCAACGTATCTATAATTTCTTATGATCCATGCTTGTTTTCATACCATTTGCTACATGTTTTGTTTACATCTTATAGCATTTTTATGCATTTTCTGGAACTAACCTATTAACAAGATGCCACAGTACCAGTTCCTGTTTTCTGCTGTTTTCCCGTTTCAGAAAAGTACTTAAGGAAATATTCTCGGAATTGGACGGGACAAAAAGCAGCAGTCTTATAATTCAATGGACTACACGGAGCCCGAAGGAGAGGACCTGGAGGGCCGTGGGCCGGCCACACCATAGGGTGGCGCGGGACCCATGCCTGCCGCGCCACCAGGTGGTGTGGGGCCCACGGGAGCCCTCCGACGCCGCCCTTTTGCCTATATATTGCCCCCGACGCATAAAACCTAGACGGACCCCGTCATATTCCAAAAAAACATCTGCAGCGCCGCCGCCATCGCCGACAAGTTTCGGGGGACAGAAGTCTCTATTCCGGCACCCTGCCGGGACGGGGAAGTGCCCCCGAAGCCATCTCCATCGACTCCACCACCATCTTCATCGCCGTTGCTGACTCCCATGATGAGGAGGGAGTAGTTCTCCCTCGGGGCTGAGGGCCGTACCGGTAGCCATGTGGTCTATATCTCTCTCTCCCATGATGTGATCTATATGTGATCATGAGCTTTGCAATCTAAATGTTGTTATGTTACTCAAGTGGGCTTTATTTATGTGATCTCCGGAGACTCCTTGTCCCACGTGTGTAAAGGTGACAGTGTGTGCACCGTGTGGGTCTTTAGGCTATATTTCACAAGATACTTGTTCACTGATTTATTATTTGAGTTGGATGTCTCTATGAAATTGTGGTGTGTTAGTACCTCCTATGAATGCTCATGGTCCAGTGTGGGGTATTCATTAGTACTTGGGAATATATGTTTGAGGCGTGCTTTTGCATTCCTACACAATGAATTAGTGTTCGTTATCCAGCCGGAGAATACTTCGGAGTAGTATATTGAAGTGCTTATATTTATGGAGGCGGCGTTTTGGCTCGTGGGTGCAGATGCACCCACTAGGTAAAACATTTTTAGTTTTTTTTCAATGTGTCAAAAAATTCTGAAAAAAAATCCGGATATGCATCAACATTTTTAGTGCTAGCACAAAAAATTTCGCTGTGAAAAGACATTTTGTGTGACCTGTGTAAAAAAGACAAAACCATGTCTCGTACAAAAGTCTTTCGTAGCAATCCGGATTTGTCTTTTTTGCACAGGTCGCACAAAATGTCTTTTCACCGCGGATTTTTTTGTGCACCTATGAAATATGTTGAACTATCTCCATATTTTTTTTTGGAATTTTTTGACATTTGGAAAATGGGTTTTTTGGGTCATGGGTGCAGATGCACCCATGACCCGAAATGGATTTCCGTTATATTTATATTCAATTATGATTGCATTGTTGAGAGTGACCACTGGTGAAAGTATGATCCCTAGGCCTTGTTTCTAAGCATTGAAACACCGTTTACAACAAGTTCTGCTACATGTTTGCTTGCTGCCATTTTTATTTCAGATTGCAATTACTAATTATAATCATCCATATTACTTGTATTTCACTATCTCTTCGCCGAACTAGTGCACCTATACATCTGACAAGTGTATTGGGTGTGTTGGGGACACAAGAGACTTTTTGTATTGTGATTGCAGGGTTGCTTGAGAGGGATACCTTTGACCTCTACCTCCCTGAGTTCGATAAACCTTGGGCGATTTACTTAAGGGAAACTTGCTGCTGTTCTACAAACCTCTGCTCTTGGAGGCCCAACACTGTCTACAAGAATAGAAGCGTGTGTAGACATCAAGCTATTTTCTGGCGCCGTTGCCGGGGAGGTAAGGTAAAAGGTACTCACATCATCTGGCTACTAAGCTATTTTCTAGTACTGTTGCTGTTGTGTGAGTGCTCGAAGTTATTTCCTTTAGATTCTGCAATTATATCTTTTTGTTTCTTGTTTTTAATTTCACTAGTTAGGCTTAATGGAAAACAACAACAAAATTAGTATTAGTTCTTTGGAAATCATTTTTGCTAATGCTATGGAAAAGTCTAAGCTTGGGGAAGCTAGTTTTTATGAAAATGATCTTTTTAGTTCCCCAGCTTTAGAGGAGAAAATTTGCTCTGATAATACTTTGTCTCCCATATGTGATAATTCGAATCATGCTTGTGATATTCTAAATCCACCTACTGAAAGTATTCCTTTTTAAATACCTATGAAAATTGTTGAAAAGGTTATGGATGAATGTTATGCAGGGGATGGAACAATCCGTCCAAGTGATCACTTGTTGAAACTTACAGAACTTTGTGAGTTGTTTAAGATTGCAGGTTTATCAAGAGAAAATGTCATGAAGAAATTATTTCCATTGTCACTTAAGGACAATGCAAGGGAGTGGTATGATCTACTTGATGATCCTCATCATTTGGAGTGGAAGGAGCTTGCAAATCTCTTTTACTCTAAATTTTATCCTCCTTATGAAATGCATTTGGATAGGAATTACATCTTTAATTTTTGGCCTCATGATGGAGAAAGCATTGCTCAAGCTTGGGGAAGGCTGAAAACATTAATACTTAAATGTCCTAACCATGAGCTTCCTAAGAAAATAATTGTTACTAATTTTTATGCAAGGCTTTCAGGTGATTGCAAGAATTATCTAGATGCCTGTTCAGGGGGTTCTTTCACAAGTAAGAAGGTTGAAACTAGATGGGATCTTCTTGAGAAAATTCAAGACAATACTGAAGGTTGGGAGAATGACAAAGGTAAAGAATCAGGTATAAACTATGAATATGATTGCATTAAGTCCTTCATTGAAACTGCTGTTTTTCAAGAGCTTAGTGCTAAATATGGTCTTGATTCTCAAATTATTGTTGATTGTTGTAGAGCCTTTGCTTCTCATATTAATGTTCCTAAAGAAAATTGGGACCTATATCATGAACCTTTTAAAGACACTTGCATGAAAAATGATATTGTTGTTAATGATTGTAATGAACGTGCTCAAACTTATGAAAATACTATCTCTTATAAGCATGTTAATTTTTGTGGAGTACTTAGACCTTGTAAAAAGAGCCAAATTGAAGAAGAATATTGTATCCATCATAGGAATGAAAAAACTAGAATTTGGAATAGAGCTCTTGATGATCTTGGTGAAAAAGTTTGTGCCCACACTATCCTTTTATTTGTGAACTTTGCTATAAAGTTGGTCATTTCAATTTTCAATGCTCACGGAAAGATAATTGCCTTTCTAATCCAATGAGTACTGCGAGTCTGTATTGTGATGACATGATCACTCCTAATCAGCATGATGAACTTATATTATTTTTGGGGTGTGAAGAGTTATCAAGAAAAACTTCTTTAATAGATATGAGTGCTTTTGATATAAACAGCGTCCTGCATGGTTGTCATCTTTATTGTCTTGATAATTGCCATACAAATACTTATATACAAAATATTATACAAGATGGGATTTTACCAAAATATGACAGGACTAATATGTGTTTTGATCTTATCAATGAAAGAGAAGAATCCTTCCAAGTTTCCTCTGTTGTTTCTAACAATAAACCAGGTTATGTGGAGAAGCTTCCTTTCAAGGCTCTCCCTCCTCAGAAGGGAAAGAAGAAGAAGAAGATGAAGAGTAAAAGGAGAGAGGAAACAGTACCTTTCCCTAAACATGTTGCTCCTATTATAGTTGTTGCTGATGAGTATGAATTCGATGATTTTGAATTAGATGATGTTCCTATGCCTGTTACTTATATTAGTGATCATGATTGGGAAAAGCATAGTACTTTGATATTGAAAACCTCTTGGGTACTAATTCTGAAAATGATGATGCTAATGATTGCAACACTATTAGTACTATCCATATTCTTTCCAATGATGATATGATAAGCTCTAAGCTTGGGGATGAGGTGTTTGAAAATCCTTTTGCTACTAATGATTACATGTTTGATACATCTCCTTCTAGTAAAAATGATGATATGTTTACAGATGAACACACTTTGGAAGATAAATATTCTATTCCTTATGATGATACTATGCCCCCAGTTTTTGATAATTATTATAAAGAATATTATGACATGGGTTATAATTACAATCATCCTCATGAAACTTGTCATAATTATGGAGGGATCACCCAAAACCATCCCTTTAATATACAACCTGTTTATCATGTTCAAGTTCTTTATGATGATCCTGCTCCAGTTGTTATTAATGAGAAGAACTTTGTTTATGTGGAAAATGATGACACTTTTATGCATATGGATCATGATAAGAATTTTACATGTGATGGTTATATTGTGGATTTTATCAATGATGCTACTGAAAGTTTTTATGAAAAAGGGATACATGGCTTCATATATCACAATAACATTGAACCTCCTCTCCTTTTGTTGAAATTTTTGAAGTTGCACCTATTTTGTCTTCCTATGCTAGTCAATTTATGCTTCATGGATTTATTTACTTACAAGATTCCAATGCATAGGAAGTGGGTTAGACTTAAATGAGTTTTATAGTTGCTTCTTGATGCTCCCTTATTGTGCTCCAACTCTCATTTTTATGTGAGCATCATCAAAATTACCATGCCTAGCTAAAAGGCTTTAAAAAAAGCGCTTATGGGAGACAACCCATCATTTTATTTTCAGTATCTTTTCTTTTATTTGAGTCAAGAAGTTTGTTTACTTCTGTAGCAACTTCTTTGTATCTTTATTTTCTTGCAATGTTGTGCCAAGTAAGGTCTCTAGTAGAAAGTTTTTGCTATATTTGGATTTCTACACAGGAAACAGATTTCTGTCTGTCACCGTTAAATTCGTCATTTATTCCAGAAGAGACGAAATGCTTTGAGATTTTGTGTGCTGAATCTTCATATATGTATGAAACTTTTTCTAGTTCAGTGATTTTCGATTTGAGCAACTCTAGTGCCTCGAAAAAATTCGTCTTTACAGACTGTTCAGATTTTGACAGATTCTGCCTTTTATTGTGCATTGCTTCTTTTGCGATGTTTATTTGGATCTTTTTAATTCTTTGAGCATCAGTGGCTGTAGCTAATGTTATAATGCATTAAGATGTGCTTGTGTCACAGTAGAACTTGTGAATTTTTGGTTTATGCACTAACCCTCTAATGAGAATTACTTTGAGTTTGATGTGGTGGAAGTTTTCAAGTAAGCAAAAGGGACGATATGATGAGATCAAGAAGAGTGAAAAGCCTAAGCTTGGGGATGCCCTGGTGGGTCATCCCCAGCAAATCCAAGAAGACTCAAGCATCTAACCTTGGGGATGCCCAAGGCATCCCCTTCTTCATCGACAAAACTATCAGGTCATCTCTAGTGATACTATATTTTTATTCCACTACATCTTATGTATTTTGCTTGGAGCGTCTGTTTTTATTTTGAGTGTGTGTTTTAGTTTGCTTAATAAGTTGGATCCTAGCATTCTTGTGTGGGAGAGAGACACGCTCCGCTTTTTCATATGAATACTCTTGTGCTTCGCTTATATTTGTTGAGTATTCTTAGCTACTGTTTGTTTTCTAGTAAGCTCTCGCTTTTAGCATGTCATTTTGTTTAGAGCTGCTAGTTCTTTGTGTTAAGCTCTCTTGTGTTTCACTCTTATTTGTTAGAGAGTTGTTTTAGTTGCTTGGTTGATGTGTTAGATTGGAGAATGATATGCTTGTGATAGTGGTATGAAATAGAGAAAAGCTGCATAGTCTTGTAGACCATTGTGTAGATAACTTGCTCCTCTTCAATTGTTTTGAGGTATTAAAATAACTAATGGTTAAAATATGTTGGTTAATGTTGTTAAGAGCTGATTAGTGAAGATGTGTTAGTAGAGCGTGGAGCCGTACTTTTCTGAACTAAAAACAACTTAAGTCAATAGTGCTTTAGTGTCGTGATTTCCTCTTAGTTGAAAAGAAGTTTCTAATGGTATAGTTACTGCAACGGTCGGGGAAGCCAACGGGGCACTTGTGTCGCCGCCACAATCCCTCTCGGGGTGTCTCTAACCATTTGTAAAACTTTGATACTGTTAGTTGTTTGCAATATACGAAATGCTATGTGAGTTTTTGGTTTTTGGCACTTCCACCTCCATATTTTGTTAGCCTCTTCGGTACTTTGCATTGCCCTTTTTCACATTGAGATTGGTGCATACTTCGCAAGTACATCCGATCCCGTGGGAGATCTTCATCTTGTTCTCCTACACATAAGCCAACTATCTTCCTCAAAACAGCCACCATATCTACCTATCACAGCATTTCCATAGCTGTTCCGAGATACATTGCCATGCAACATCCATCATTTACATTACATGACTTTATGTCATTTTTACTTCATTACCATATAGTATTGCTTGACCATTTGAGTTAGTGTGATGCGTGGTTTTCCACATGTGTTACATCTTTTCCACACTACGCTCGGTCTTGCATATCCACCATACACCATGTATTAGTCTTTGAGTTTTGAGTACACCAAAAAGTGTGATGATCATCTTGTAAAATAGAGTGTTGCCTCTACCTGTGAGCATATTGAAAAGAGTCCAAAGTGGCCAATCAAAAGAGTCCAAAAGAGACCAATGAGAGAAAAATATAAAAGAGCCACAAAGGCCTCAAAAAGCAAAAAGCAAAAAAGAGAAAGAAAAAAGAATATAAAATGAGAGAGGTGGCAACACTACTATCCTTTTATTCCACACTTGTGCTAGTAGCACCTACATCATTGTAGTGAGTTTTCATGCTTCATTAGTATAACTATGTGGGGACCAAACGTTATAGAACTTGGCTTGTATATTCCAACGATGAGCCTCCTCAAGTGAGCTCTAGGTCTTCATGAGCAAGCAAGTTGGATGCACCCCCACTAGTTCCATTGGAGAGCTTCCATTCATATAGCTCTATGTGCATCCATTGCATGGCAATCACTACTCCTCATTCAGTGTCTACTACGGGACTTCCTCTTGTCTTGTGGTTACCTCTTCCACTGTTTGAGCCTTTCTTTTTGGCCTTCCAAACCCCCATTATTATTCTCTTTGCCATAACCTCATGGTGCCAAGCCTTCTTCTTGCTTGTATTAGTTGAGTGGACTACATAACAGTTGATAAGTTAAGTGGATGGATAAAGGACACTTGACTTGAGCTTGGCTATTTCTATTATTGACTGAATTTGATGCTTTGAAGATTGATTGACATTTTACATTGGAGACACAATTTACTATCCTTCTTTCTAAACCTTATGTATGGTTCCTTGTCTCCAACACGCTGATTCATGAAAAGTTCTAGCTTCTTTTAGCTAGCATTTGTTAATCATTGTTTGCTTAATGTCAACTATAGACAATTGTTTTGGATCACCTTATTCACATCATCTGCTTTGCATTGCTATGTTGATCTAGATTGTGAGTTTGCATGTCTCCTAAGAAATTATTTGTTATCGTTCTATCTACTCGAGGACGAGTAGAACTAAGCTTGGGAATGCTGATACGTCTCCAACGTATCTATAATTTCTTATGATCCATGCTTGTTTTCATACCATTTGCTACATGTTTTGTTTACATCTTATAGCATTTTTATGCATTTTCTGGAACTAACCTATTAACAAGATGCCATAGTGCCAGTTCCTGTTTTCTGCTATTTTCCCGTTTCAGAAAAGTACTTAAGGAAATATTCTCGGAATTGGACGGGACAAAAAGCAGCAGTCTTATAATTCAATGGACTACACGGAGCCCGAAGGAGAGGACCTGGAGGGCCGTGGGCCGGCCACACCATAGGGTGGCGCGGGACCCATGCCTGCCGCGCCACCAGGTGGTGTGGGGCCCACGGGAGCCCTCCGACGCCGCCCTTTCACCTATATATTGCCCCCGACGCATAAAACCTAGACGGACCCCGTCATATTCCAAAAAACCATCAGCAGCGCCGCCGCCATCGCCGACAAGTTTCGGGGGACAGAAGTCTCTGTTCCGGCACCCTGCCGGGACGGGGAAGTGCCCCCGGAGCCATCTCCATCGACTCCACCACCATCTTCATCGCCGTTGCTGACTCCCATGATGAGGAGGGAGTAGTTCTCCCTCGGGGCTGAGGGCCGTACCGGTAGCCATGTGGTCTATATCTCTCTCTCCCATGATGTGATCTATATGTGATCATGAGCTTTGCAATCTAGATGTTGTTATGTTACTCAAGTGGGCTTTATTTATGTGATCTCCGGAGACTCCTTGTCCCACGTGTGTAAAGGTGACAATGTGTGCACCGTGTGGGTCTTTAGGCTATATTTCACAAGATACTTGTTCACTGATTTATTATTTGAGTTGGATGTCTCTATGAAATTGTGGTGTGTTAGTACCTCCTATGAATGCTCATGGTCCAGTGTGGGGTATTCATTAGTACTTGGGAATATATGTTTGAGGCGTGCTTTTGCATTCGTACACAATGAATTAGTGTTCGTTATCCAGCCGGAGAATACTTCGGAGTAGTATATTGAAGTGCTTATATTTATATTCAATTATGATTGCATTGTTGAGAGTGACCACTGGTGAAAGTATGATCCCTAGGCCTTGTTTCTAAGCATTGAAACACCGTTTACAACAAGTTCTTCTACATGTTTGCTTGCTGCCATTTTTATTTCAGATTGCAATTACTACTTATAATCATCCATATTACTTGTATTTCACTATCTCTTCGCCGAACTAGTGCACCTATACATCTGACAAGTGTATTGGGTGTGTTGGGGACACAAGAGACTTTTTGTATTGTGATTGCAGGGTTGCTTGAGAGGGATACCTTTGACCTCTACCTCCCTGAGTTCGATAAACCTTGGGTGATTCACTTAAGGGAAACTTGCTGCTGTTCTACAAACCTCTGCTCTTGGAGGCCCAACACTGTCTACAAGAATAGAAGCGTGTGTAGACATCAGGACACAAGAGCCGAAAGGCTAAACACGAGTCATATGGATGATATGATCAACATGGTGATGTTCACCATTGAAGCTACATCATCTCACGTGATGATCGGTTGTGGTGTAGTGGATTTGGATCGTGTGTCACTAAACAACCAGAGAGATGTTGAGTTTAGTGGGAGTTCATTAAGATGAATTAAAATTATCATAAACAAAAGTCCAGATGTCTTTGCAAAAATCCTTGTAGATCATGGTTGACTACGGTAGTCTGTTCGTTGCTGAAAAATTGCGTCTCGATGGGTCAAATTTGTTGAGTAGTACCTGCGTTCTGAAAGAAGTTCTACACACCAATGATGAGCTCTACATGTTAGAAGAACCTATAGGAGATAAACCCAAATTTTTCTGCAAGCTATGAAGAGTACATGGAGTGGTTTTGAACCACCTACTTGAAAGTCAAGTGGATGATGTGCACCTTCATGAATTCTGACCTAAGTAGACAATTCAAGAACTTGATTGCAATGGAGATTGTTGATGAACTGAAAAATAGTTTTTCAGCGCAAGTTAGAATTGTAAGGTTCGAATGTCTGACCGATTTTCTTACACACTAGATGGAAGAGAACACTTGCTTGGAACAACACCTGAGGATAATGCATGAGATACATCATCGTCTAGTGCTTGTTTGGAACCACGAGATGAACGACGGTTTCGCGATAGATGGGGTGATACGCTAGCTTCTCCCCAGCTTCAAGAATTGTGTCGGAGACTAGGTCATGGGAAGGGATTTGATCACTTTCTGTGAGTTTGTGTCTCGGCTGCGTCATGTCAAAGTGGAACCCATAGCAAGAGAAGTTGACAAAGCAGAAAGTATATATTGATATACAAGTTATAAGTGTTTAAGTCTAAATTGCAATTGTGGCGGTTTCAATAAGTATTTGATACTCATTCTGTTTTATGAAAACAGAACCTGCTGCTTGAGATTTGCATAAAGGATATAGGAAGGCATTGCGGAATGATGGCAATCAAGGAGTTGATGCCGGCAATGATCTGTCCCTACATTTATCATTTGGATTAGAGGATTTGAATAAGTTTTGTAATCGAACTAAGTGTGATTTTGATTAGTGTGTCTTACTTATGTGAGACGGTTATTCATGTTAAAGACAATGGTTGTTCTATTTTCATGAGTGATCCTTTTTGGAAATCACAAGTTTCGATTATAAGTGTGTTATTCTTATTATAATCTAGATGATAAATTGGTTGAACATTTATAAAATAAGAGACATACTAAAATATCCAAAACTTAATAATGACAATTGTTTTAGTCGTGCTGAATATTGAATAAACATTTTGATGTTTTATCAATGCGCCTTATTGTAAGGAGTATGACTAAAATGCCACCCTTTGGAAGAGTGCCATGAATTGCCGAAAGTAAACACAAGTGTTGGTTGTATTTTCAGCAAATGTTGGATGTCATTATTTTGTGTACTCCATCATAAATGATTAAATAGGTGTATTTATTCGAGTTATGATATTTGATGAGATCAAATAAATTTCTGGAGTTTAGGATATTAAGTTAACAAGAAAATTGAGTCTTTATGATTTGATCAAAAGAGACAAAATATTTGAGTTATATGTTAGTATGCGGACTTGTGAGAAGTGTTATCACAAATTACAATATTTAGAATATTTTCAAAGGAGTTTGATATGTCCTAAGATATTGTAATCACACACTATTTGATATTGTGTGGTCTCAAAGAAGGGTTATTTCGGGGGTTTAATAATATCATTTAGATTTATTTGATAAACACTCTGTTTTTAAATAAGGGTCTATTTAATGATTTGCATTTCGCATATGAGTTATGTGAAACAGTGGTTTCAATAATTATGGGATGATTAGAAACTATTGCAAATAAAGTTTGTAGTATATTCATATGTGACTATGAATGTGATTCCACAATATGAGACTAAAAGGGGCAAACCAATTTGTTGGTTGTGCTAAGTGTTTTAGTGGTTTTATCGTGAAAAGGTTTCATGGATAAAAGAAATGATGGAATAAAATGGAAAAGCTAAAACCTTGCTTGTTTATGTATCAAGTGGCACATATGTAAAGTGCTATGTTGGTTAAAACTTGACACATAAAGGAATCAATGATGGTGATCATTGAATTTCGGTTTAGCTTCTCTAAAGAAAAGTAGGATTCATGAATATAAAATTTTGTCAGGTTACAAAATAATATTCATGATTTACTTGTCATGTTTGAGAAACAAGACATACCTACGAAACTACAAAGAAGAAATAGAAACCTTAAATACGAAAATGACTGTGAGTCATCCTATGTTAAGTTTAAATCAAAAAAAGTAATTGTTACTTGATTTTGTGAAAGCGTTGTTTCACATATTTATTCTTCAAAAGGGTTTGTAAGGAATAAATGAAACTTACTGGACAAAAGCACAAGAGGTAAAGCTCTTTAACATATTCAATGTTGTTAACTACATGGTGTAGTTGTGCTTAAAGTCAAAAGGATTTATGCTAACAAAGTACTGGCATTCGTATAAAGAGTTCTCGATATTAATAGTTAATTAAGAATTTTGGAGGTGTCCAAAATATCGAGAAAATACACGGGTGTGATCTAATTAAGATATGTGGCGACATATGTTAAGTTAGAGCAGAAACTATTTTCCATGATCAAAATATGTGGTGACATATGTTTGAGTGGGAGCTAGTTAATCATGGTCAAATATAGAGATAACATATTTCTGAGTGGGAGCCAAAGTGGTTTCACAATTTAATATGTGTATGGTGTATATTTGAGTGGGAGTTTACAACATCTTGTTTGAGTGAAATGGAGATTTCAAAAATGTTGTAAATAAGTCAGGAACCAACATATAACTTATGAAGTTAGTTTGAACGTCAAATATCCATGGAGATGGATGTATCTATGGATGATAGATGTGTTTGATAACATTATGTCAGGATGTTTTACCTAAGTAAGATTTTGAAGGAGTTCAAAATGAACAAGTGAAGAAAGGTTCATTTGCTTGTCAGAAATAGGTGAAACATTGAGTTGATAACTCAGTACAAAATGATGGTTGGAGGATATGTTAGAATTCGCTATGAATCGTTCATAGGACTAAACATATAAGAACCATGTGTTTGTATTTGACGATATGTGACCCAAGTTCTTGGTTAGAAGAACATGTTAAATGAGGAGTCATTTTTCCATGGAGTTGAGATAATAGAATCTAGAGATTGGTAGACTTGGTTGAAGTCATAAAACCAAACTAGATTGGGGATCTCATGATAGCAGAAGCGCAGCGAAAGCATGATCGAAAATATCGAAGTGACATGATAGCACTGTCGATTTGTGAGTCTACAACATATAGGAGTATATGATTAATTCAAGGATTAAAAGATATAATATTATGGTTTGAGAAATTTTGTTTCAAGATTGAGTGAGTTCCGGGTGCACATGCTATGTGAAAGTTCCTTTTGACTGATCATACGTCATGTAGGCATAAAAGGGAAACGAACGTCTCGCTCTTAACCAAATATATTATATTCATCATATGATGATGAGAATTATCATGTGATGATAATAGGTTTATCATGAGATGATAAAGTAATGTCAAATTAGGTGACATTGACGTTTTGCAAAGAACATAAAGAACTGTATAGTACAGAACACGGGCAGAACCTCTTCCACGAGCAAACATGATCAGCACTGAGACTCCATGAGTGTTAGACACCATGAGTGTTGGATCGAGAAAATGTAAACTAGATTATTGACTCTAGTGCAAGTGGGAGACTGTTGGGAATATGCCCTAGAGGCAATAATAAAATGGTTTATTAGCATATTCATATTTATGATAATAGTTTATCATCCATGCTATAATTGTATTAACCGAAAACATAATACACGTGTGGAATATAAACAACTAGGTGTCCCTAGAAAGCCTCTACCGGACTAGTTCGTTAGTCAAGAGATGGTTAGAGTTTCCTAACCATGGACTTGTTACAGTCACTTGATAACAGAGTCATATCATTAGGAGTAATGATGTGATGGACAAGACCCGATAATAAAGAGTTGCAATTGATCGTGTCACACAAGTTTCATTGCCAACACTTTTAGTATGCCAAGTATAGTTTCCTTAGACCATGAGATTATGTCACTCCCGTTTACCGGAGGAATGCTTTGTGGACATCAAACGTCACTTCGTAACTGGGTGATTATAAAGGTGGCTTTCAGGTATCTCCGATGGTATTTGTTGGGTGACATGAATCAAGACTGGGATTTGTCCTTCCTTGTGACGGAAAAGATATCTCTGGGCCCTCTCGGTAATATAGCATCAAGAAAGGTTGCAACCATGTGATTAAGTGTTAATCACGGAGATACTATATTATGGACGAGTAAAGAGAATTTGCCAGGTAACGAGATGAAACTAGATATGGAGATATCGACGATCATATCTCGGGCAAATTAAATATCGGTGAGACAAAGGGAATCGTATACGAGATTAAGAATCTCCGGCATCGTGGTTCAATCGATAAAGAACTTCGTTGAATATGTAGGAGTCAATATGGGCATCCCGGTCCCGCTATTGATTATTGATCTGATCATGTCTGCATGTTCTCGAACCCGTAGGGTCACACACTTAAGGCTTCGATGTAGCTGGGGTTTTAGTGAGATAAGTAAATGGTGTAATCAAATGTTGATTCGGTGTCTCGGATAAGATCCTAGATATCACGAGGAGCTCCGGAAGAGTCCGGAGATAAAGTTTCATATAAGGAAAGTGGTTTCCAGGGTTCCGGAAAAGTTCAGGAATTTTCCGACAGAGTATCGGAATATTCTAGAAGGTTCCAGAGGGGTCCCATAGTGGGGCCCACGTGCCCTAATTGCCCACATGGACCAAAGGGGGCGTGCAGCAGCCCACATGGGCTGGCCGCACCAGCCCCCCAAGGGCCCATGCGGCCAAACAAGGTGAAAGGGCCAAACCCTAGGGGTGCCTTGGGGGGCAAGCCTCCCCCCCTTGGCCGCCGGCCCTAGGGCTTGGAGGAGGGCCAAGGCAGCCCCCCCCCCCCCNTTCAAAGTTGAGAACTTTGGTAGGAAGTAAATTGATGAGAAACGTGGTTGTGAGGAATGCATCATCCCAATATTTTAATGGCATAGAAGCATGAGCAAGAAGAGCAAGTCCAACTTCCACAATATGTCGATGTTTGCGTTCAGCTGACCCATTCTGTTGATGAGCATGAGGACACGAGACATGATGTGTAATTCCTACTTTCTTAAAGAAACCATTGAGTTTTTCGTACTCACCACCCCAATCAGTTTGCATAGTAATAATTTTCCTATCAAACTTGCGCTCCACATATTGCTGAAAATTGAGGAAAACTTGATACACATCAGATCGCTTCTTAAGCAAATAAATCCACGTAAATTTACTAAAATCATCAATGAAACTTACATAATAAGTATGTCTACTAGCAGAGGGAGAGGCAGGACCCCATACATCAGAAAATATTTGTTCCAAGGGAACAGTGGACACACTGGTAGAGATGCTATAGGGTAGCTGATGACTCTTGGCCTGTTGGCATGGATCACATATGTAAGGATTTATTTCTGGGGAATATGAAAGATTGTTCTTTCTAAGAGTTTGCCGAACAATAAAAGACGAAGGATGTCCTAAGCGACGATGCCATGTAGAGGATGAAGGTTTGATGGTGGCGAGGGCATGCTTGGATGACTCCGAGACAGGAACAAGAGGATACAAGCCACCATGACAGGGACCTTTAAACACGATTTGCTTCGTTACCTGATCCTTAATCAAGAAAAAGAAAGGATGAATTTCCATGAAGGTATTATTATCAAGGGCAATTTTATGAGCTGAAAGCAAATTCATGGAAGAGCTAGGGACATGTAAAATATTGCGAAGATGAAGAGTACTATTAGGGGTGCGCAAAACTGAATGACCAATATGTGCAATGTTCATACCTTGTCCACCAGCATTGTGGATTTGATCACGGCCTTGATAATTCTCATGAACATTGAGTTTGTTGAGTTGTCCAGTGACATGGTTTGTAGCACTAGTGTCCATATACCAATTGGTATCGACTCCATATGCTGCTTTATTCTCACGTGTCGTGTCATCATCATCATCATCACCATAGCGCCACCAACAATCACTAGCGGCGTGTCCCTCTTTCTTACAAATTTGACAGAAAACACCCTCCTGCCAAGGGGTGGCGACACGGTCACGTTTGCCACGTCCCCCTTTAGAGCGACGGGGCTGGTCTTGCTTCCCTTGCTGCGGTCGGTTTTGAGGAGGACGGGTTTGAGAAGCTTGTTGTGGTGGAGGACGTGGTGGCTAATAATAGGTAGGTGGTGGCAAATAGTAGGGGTAGGGGTTATGAGGTGGATAGTATGGTGATGGTGAGTTGTAGGGTTGATGTTGAGGTGTAGGCGGGTAGGGTGGCAGTGGGTTTGGGTGATAGGATGGTGGCTGTTGGGGTGTAGGAAGTGGTAGGAGTGGTGGTTTGGGTGGTGAAGCATCATAGTTAGGATTGGGACGTCGAGGCGCTGCATTGACATAAGAGGTGAACATGCCTGTGCCTTGACCAGAGGCGACAAGCATATTCTCACGATTTTCATAGTTAAGCAGCTGAGAGCAGAGATCATTGAGCGTAGTAGACGGAATTGCATTGATTGAAGCAACAAGAGGATTGAAACTACCATCTAGACCATTGAGAATATAGTCCTTCAGCTCATCATCATCAACAGGTTTACCCGCAGCAGCAAGTTCGGAGGCAAAACCTTTCATCTTAGAGAGAAACTGCTGCGCAGTCATCTCGAGCTTCTTGGTGTTGGTGAGCGCACCACGGAGAGAAGAGACCCTGGCCTTGGACTGTGTCGAGAACAGATTGTTGATGGCGGCCCAAACCTCAGATGCATGCTCAAGTCCATAGGTGTGTGCAAGTACATCCTCGGAGAGGGAGTTCACGAGGAAGCTAACAACTTGCTGGTCCTTCATGACCCAGGCATCGTACGCCGGGTTAGGAATGGAGATCTTCTTCTGACGGTCATCAACGTCATCCAGAAATTCGTCCGGAGCAACATCCTTTCCTTCGAGCAAGGGCATAACCCGGGCGCCGCGGAGAGAGGGCAGCACCTGAGCCTTCCAGGACAAGAAATTCTCCCGGGTGAGCTTTGTGGCAGGAGGAACGCCGATGGCAGCCGAGGTTGAGGAGGAGGACGCCATGGGAAGAAGAGGAAGGTGAGATCGGATCTAGGGTTTGGAAGTTGACGGGTGTAGGGTTTGAGGATGTCGTGGCTCGTTGGAAGGAGGAGACGTGGGTTTAGGGTGTTGGGGTGTTCTTTTGGAGTTGTGAGATCGGAGAGAGAGCCGAGCGGCGACGGTGATGGAGTTGACCGGCGGCGGCGGCTGCAGCTAGATGAGAGGAAGGAGAAGGGCTCTGATACCATGTTGAAGAGATAGAGGAGGAGGAAACGATCGTTGTCCCTGACTAGGGCCGATCGGTTGCATGTTATAGTAGCAGGGAAAGGCCCCCGTGCGTGGCATTACACCAGGGAGTACGTATACAATAGGAGTACTACTCCTTATGGTATACGTACGATACATATACTCCAACACTCACACCTACCTTTACCGGCCAGAGGGAGTAGTATATACATTGAAAAAAAAGATGAGTTCACTTCCCTCGTAAACAATTGCTATTTCAAAGTGGGAGGCGTTTCAGAGAGATGGTGTAAATTCGTAGAAAACCATAGAGATACCGTGAGGGAAATTTCAGCAATTTGTGCCATATCCTTATGGTATTTTCTATGTATTAATGCTTTCCGCAAAACCATAGAGATGTTATAAGAATTCAAAAATCGACTGATTACCCGAGAAAACACTTACCATTTTCAAATGGGCATTGTCTTCATAGATTATATGGATTATAAATGGTTTATTCTCGTCGAATCACTTACCATTTCCATGTGAACATTAAGTTTGGCACCCATCATTTCATTTCATTTGGACCAAATGAAATGAAATGAATTCCAGACAAATGACAGGGTTAGGGACAGGAATTGACTTAACATAGCAAAGGCATTCTCTGGAATTCCAAATGAAATGACATTCCAATTTCATGACATCCAAACAGGTTAAGCATGGAATCTGAAAATGAATTCCATACAAATGATGGGATCCAAACGACCCCTGGAGAAGGTTACTGCATGTATAGTCAGATGTCCTAAACTAGAGCCTCTATAATTGTCCTAGCGTGTAAGACCCACCTGATAGCAATTTTTTTTTGTTTCCTCTCTCGGCATATTTCTTTTCTCTTTCTCCGTTGTGAGCACACTGCTTGTACCAACCTCGCGTCCTCTCCGGTTCACAGAAGATACAGGCGTGTGACTTGGGTTTATTCATCCAACGTCGCCAGCCTCACCAACCTCACAATCGGAAGGTTCTCGCCGTTGACACACCTCCCACGTTCCTCTTCTCGGCTCCAACGCGAGTTTCCAGAGTTGCTCACAGCCTAGTCTTCTAGAGATGGTTCTAGCCTCGCATCTTGTTCAGGTAGGCAAACTGAAAGCGTTGCAAGGCTGGAGCATGAGGGCACGACGCGTACGGGGGGACAATGTCTGAGCTGTAAGAGCAAGAACGTCTAAAGAAGGACCATGATCAAAAGAACACATTGCAATTTCGGTGACCTGTTTGTAATTCCCGATGACTTCCATGCTCATACTATCAAAATAAATTCCTAATGTGCGGAGACGCAACAAGCAATGAACGAAATGAGATGGTATAGAATTTCTGGATTATAAGAACTAGAATTATGAACACACTATTCACTTTTGCTTATGGAAGCCTTGCTCCTTATAAAGAGACTTGGGTGGTAGCATTCATATGAAGTCATGGGTCCCCACGGAGGCTATGAGATTTTTTCAGCCAATTATTTTTGGAAAGAAAAATATGTATTTACACCGAGAGCCAAGATGACCGCATTTAGTTCCCTAGGACCACATTTGAGTGACTTAAAACATTAGGGGTGCCCTACATGATATATATTTTTTCAAACAGAATGAGATGATCCACGATTCCAAATGAGACAAACTTTACAAAACACTCCATATAAAATGGTCAATTTCTTGGGGCTCCGTTTAAAAAAACTATATAGTATATAGTTATACACCCCAAATATGCACCTTCCACTAAAGATCTCTAGAAGTCAGGTTTTTATCCGTAAACTTTTATTAAGACGCCGGTAGGCAGCAGCACCTCTACCAAGTACGAACCCAATTTGTTAAGCACTCCATGCCGAAATGGTGTAGACGGTCGCTGGCCCCTATAGCGTGTGCCGAGCACAGAAGGAAACCACAGTCTATAGAAGGGGGGACAGGACACGGCTGAAAGTGCATGGTTGATCCCATGCATGGTTTTGGTAATTAATGACAATCTCTATAGACAAATATTTGTGTTGAGCTAATTGTAGGATGTGTTCATTTGCGTTGCTTGATCTCCATATGTTGGAATCAAGGCTAATGGAAGAAGAAGATTATATGTTGATCAAGGCTATGTGCAAGTTGATCGACACACAAGGCTAGTAATGTACCATGAGGGATCATGTGATCTCATGGTATGGTAAGCACTCGTCAATATAGCCTTGTGAACTAACCCATGATCTATGTGCTTGGTATATCTATGTTGGGTTAGGTGTCTTGTCATGAGCTTGCATCAAAAGGAAGATCTCGTGTAGCTCATGAAGGACGGTGTAAAGTGGTGTGGTTCAAGTTCAAGATGATCAACAAGAAGATGTCATATGCTTGGATCTTGCCAACCATTTGAAGATAAAGGCCAAGTGAAGATTTGTCTATGTGGTGCTTCTCCTATCTTGGTGTATGGGGGAGCATCATGTGGATCTTCATCAAGCGAAGCGCAATCAAGAAAGGTGGTGCATCTTGAGGAGATGAAGATCGACTTCGTCGACCTAAAGTGGATTAATGTGCAAGGCAAAGGTATGATCTTGATAGGGTTTCTATTTTACCGGTCTCATGATGTTTAGTGAGACCGGGTTATAGGATAGATAGCCGTACTATCAAGAGGGGCTCTCGACCGTATATCGTGATTGTATCGTCGTAGAGAGCACAAACCTTTGCATCCATGCAATCATCTTTATTGGTTCTTATTTGGATTTTATCCATGTGAGAATTTAGAGCTTGTGTTCATCTCCATACCAAGCTCTAGTTCATCAAAAACGGATTTCATGAATACCTTCTTGCGTTTTTTATTTTGGAGGTTTTTCCGGTTTGTCTCTTTTAAGAGAGGTCAAACTCTCTCCTTATGATTTCCTCCTCACATGATGGACAATGATGTTTCTCTGCATGATCTTGTAGAGCTTTTCGTTGCAAGTCCAACGAGCCCAAGATCATCGAAAACGGAGTCCGGATGCAAAAGATATGCCCGTTTTCGTATTGCTTTTTCTGCTGTTTTCTGTGGGGCGGAAATTCCGGCCCCCGAAAGTTCCGGCCGTTGCACCGGAATATCCGGCCCATATTTTCATCTGAGCTTTTTTGGCTAAGTCTTTTTGGCTTTTCTCTCTGGAGGGGGTCCGGAATTTTGCCTCGGAAGTTTCCTCGGAAATTTCCGGGGGTCCGGAATTTCCGGTCTTTGGTCCGGAATATCCGGCCCAAGGAAAATTTGGCTAAGTCATTTTCGCGTTTTCTCTCGGGTGGGGGTCCGGAACTTTGCACCGGAGGTTTGCTCCGGAAATTTCCGGGGCACCGGAAATTCCGGTGTAAGCCCCGGAATATCCGGCCCCCGGCCGGAAGTTCCGGCCCCTTTAACCCGGAATTTCCGGCCCCTCATTTTTCCAATGGCTAGTTTTTGGGGGAGGCTATAAATAGCCCCCTTCTTCCCCCAAGTGCTGGTTGCTCACTTTGCTCAGCTCACTCACTCTCTCTCCTCCATTGTTGCAAACTTGTGAGCTTGATTCCTCTCAATCCCTCCGATGATTCTTGCCCAAATTTAGGGATTCAAGAGAGGAGATCTAGATCTACCTTTCCACCAATCAAAATCTCCTCTAAGTGAGGGGAACCTAGTGGATCTAGATTTGGGGTTGCTTTGTGTTCATCCCCTTTATTCTTCCTCTCTTATTCCCTCCATAGCATTAGTTGCTTTGGTTGGAATTTGGGAGTGAAGAATTTGACCACTTTGTGTGCTCTTGCCTTTTGTATTAGTTGCATCAGGTTGCTCTCTCCACGGTGATACGTGAAGTTGAAGGTTGAGAAGCTTGTTACTCTTGGGTGCATTGTGTTCCCAAGAGCTTGTTGCCTCTTGGGTGCATCGTGTACCCTAGACGGTTGGAGGTGCCGCGAAGTCTTCGGTTGTGAAGCTTCGGCACATTTTGGGAGCCCCCAATTGAGTTGTGGGTGTGTGCCCCAAGCAAGTTGTAAAAGGGCTCCGGAATCCGCCTGGAAGGATTCCGATAGTGGAAGGTGAACCAATCCCTTGGGTGAGGTTCATCGGAGAATAGGGTGAGGCCTTTGTGGCATATTGAGTAGACCTCTTGTGGCGAGCTCACACCCCTCCAACGAGACATACTCCCTTAACAAGGAGGAACTCGGGAATATATCCTCGTCTCCGTGTGCCTCGGTTATTTCTATACCCGAGCTTTTAATTATGCAATTTACATTGTGATAGCCTTCGTGTTTGAAGTTTATATCTTGCTATCACCTTGTTGCTTATATTGCTTAGCATAAGTTGTTGGTGCACATAGGTGAGCCTAGTAATTAGGTTGTTGGCTTGTTAATTTAAACACATAGTTTTATTCCGCAATTATCAAGCCCTAATTAGAAAAAGTGTTAATCGCCTATTCACCCCCCCCCTCTAGGCGACATCTCGGGCATAGTTTGTTCTTCCAATTGGTATCAGAGCCTCGTTTCTCTTGTTTGGCTTTACCGCCGAGAGAGTAAAGATGTCGTCTAGGGATTTAGTGCACAATTCCTTGTTTAGATTTAATGGCATAAATTTTAATGTTTGGAAAACTCATATGCTTAGTCACTTACGGGTCTTGGACCCCGATATTGAGAGGATCTTAGATATAGGTTTTTCTCCTCCAAAGGACTACGAAAGTACGACTTTAGAGGATGAGAAAAACTTATATCTAGATGCTCTAGCATCTAATGAGTTTTGCAAATTTGTGAGTGTTGTAGTTTTTGAGTCAATCATGCCTCTCCGGGATGCTCATGAGCTTTGGACCAAGCTACAAGACAAATATGGTTTGTCCAACTCTATTGAGGATGATTGCTCTCCCTCCACCTCCGGCCGTGACGAGTTCTCATCTTCGTCTACTTCACCAAAATGTGGTAAGCCACAATCCAATGTGATGGTGAGTAGTGATAGGTCTTGCAATATTGATAGTGAGCTATTCTTTGATAATCTTTTATCTCTAGCTTGTTGCAATGCCTCATCTTTGGACTTAAACTCTTCTAGCACTCCTAATGTCATACATGCTAGTGTTGATAGTCCTTGTATATCATCTAAAAATTGCTTAGATAAATCTAATAATGATATGCTTGCTTTATCTTGTTCCAATGATAAAAATGCTTGTGTTCCCTCTAACTCTTGAATGAATATTAATGTAGACGAAACCCAATTAATTGTGGAACAAGATTTGAACTTGAGTAGTTCAAAAATTAATTATTCTTCTTCATCCACCTCTCATTGTCTCATGGCTAAATCTTCTTCTAGTAATGACAACGATGATAATAATGATGAAGAAAATGATATGGAAAAAGTTAATGCCCTTCTTCAAAATAAAGGTCTAATGATTCTCAAAGCCCTTCCTAGTAATAAAAGTGCCCAAGCTAACCTCTTTGAAATCATGAGCACTCTTATTTGCAATAGTTTCTAATTATCCCATAATTATTGAAACCACTGTTTCACATAACTCATATGCGAAATGCAAATCAATAAATAGACCCTTATTTAAAACAGAGTGTTTATCAAATAAATCTAAATGCTATTTAAACCCCGAAGTAAAACCCTTCTTTGAGACCACACAATATCAAATAGTGTGTGATTACAATATCTTAGGACATATCAAACGCCTTTGAAATATTCTAAACATTGTAATTTGTGATAACACTTCTCACAAGTCCGCATACTAACATATAACTCAAATATTTTGTCTCTTTTGATCAAATCATAAAGACTCAATTTTCTTGTTAATTTAATATCCTAAACTCCAGAAATTTATTTGATCTCATCAAATATCATAACTCGAACAAGTACATATATTTACTCATATCACTTATGATGGAGCGCACAAAATAATGACATCTCACATTTGCTGAAAATACAACCAACACTTGTGTTTATCTTCGGCAACTCATGACACACTTCCAAAGGGTGGCATTTTTAGTCACACTCCTTCAACAAGGAGCATTGATAAAACATCAAAATGTTTATTCAATCTTTAGCACGACTAAAACAATTGTCATTATTAAGTTTTGGATATTTTAGTATGTCACATATTTTATAAATGTTTAACCAATTTATCATCTAGATTATAATAAGAATAAGACACTTATAATCGAAATTTGTGATTTCCAAAAAAGGATCACTCATGAAAATAGAACAACCATTGTCTTTAACATGAACAACCGTCTCACATAAGCAAGACACACTAATTAAAATCACACTTAATTCGATTACAAAAACTTATTCAAATCCTCTAATCCAAATGATAAATGTAGAGACAGATCGTTGCCAGCATCAACTCCTTGATTGCCACCATTCCGCAACGTCTTCCCATATCCTTTATGCAAATCTCAAGCAGCAGGTTCTGTTTTCATAAAACAGAATGAGTATCAAATACTTATCGAAACCGCCACAATTGCAATTTGGACTTAAACACTTATAACTTGTATATCAATATATACTTTCTGCATTGCCAACTTCTCTTGCTATGGGCTCCACTTTGACATGACGCAGCCGAGACAAAAACTCACAGAAAGTGATCAAATCCCTTCCCATGACCTAGTCTCCGACATAATTCTTGAAGCTGGGGAGAAGCTAGCGTATCACCCCACCTATCGCGAAACCGTCATTTATCTCGTGGTTCCAAACAAGCACTAGACGATGATGTATCTCATGCATTATCCTCAGGTGTTGTTCCAAGCAAGTGTTCTCTTCCATCTTGAGTGAAAGAAAACCGTTCAGACATTCGAACCTTACAATTCTAACTTGCGCTGAAAAACTATTTTTCAGTTCATCAACAATCTCCATTGCAATCAAGTTCTTGAATTGTCTATTTAGGTCAGAATTCATGAAGGTGCACATCATCCACTTGACTTTCAAGTAGGTGGTTCAAAACCACTCCATGTACTCTTCATCGCTTGCAGAAATATTTAGGTTTATCTCCTATTGGTTCTTCTAGCACGTAGAGCTGAGCATGGGTGTTCAGGACTTCTTTCAAACGCAGGTACCACTTAACAAAATTGACCCATCGAGACGCAGTTTTTCAGCAACGAACCGACTACCGTAGTCGACCAAGATCTACAAGGATTTTTTTGCAAAGACATCTTTAAGGACTTTTGTTTATGATAATTTTAGTTCATCTTAATGAATTCCCACTAAACTCAACATCTCTCGGGTTGTTTTAGTGACACACGATCCAAATCCACTACACCACAACCGGTCATCACGTGAGATGATGTAGCTTCAATGGTGAACATCACCATGTTGATCATATCGTCTATATGACTCGTGTTTAACCTTTCGGTTCTTGTGTTCCGAGGCCATGTCTATACATGCTAGGCTCGTTAAGTCAACCGTAGTATTTCCGCATGTGTAAACTGGCTTACACCCGTTGTATGTGAACGTAGAATCTATCACACCCGATCATCACGTGGTGCTTCGAAACGAAGAACTTTGGCAACGGTGCATACTAGGGGAGAACAAATCTTGATATTAACGGGAGAGATCACCTTATCATGCTACCATCGCGATCACATCTAAGCATAACAATAAGGTGCATAAAAGGATTAACATCACATGCAATTCATAATTGTGATATGATATGGCCTTTCTTCTTGTGCCTTTGATCTCCATCTCCAAAGCACCGGCATGATCTCCATCATTGTGGCGCCATCACCATGATTGTCCACCAACTATTGCAACTACAACTAATGCTACTCTTAGCAATAAAGTAAAGCAATTACATGGTGATTCAATGACACGCAGGTCACATAAAATAAAAAACAACCATATGGCTCCTGCCGGTTGCCGTACTCGACGACATGCAAGTCGCGAAAGATTACAAACATGATCATTGCATACATTATCACAAATCACATATTGGCCATACCACATCACAGACCCTGCAAAAACAAGTTAGACGTCCTCTAATTTGTTTGTGCAATTTTTACGTGGCTTGGGTCAACAAGATAGAACCGTTCTAATCTACGCAAAACCACAACGGTGATATAGTAGTTGCTTATTTACTCATCCTTTTGAAAGGCCTTCCATTGAAAATTGCATCTTCACTAAAGCAAGAGAAACAGACACCCGCCAGCCACTTATGCAAAACAAGTTGCATGTCTGTCGTGGAACCGGTCTCTCGTGCGTGGACGAGTAAGGTTGGTCCGGGCCGCTTCAATCTCACAATACCGCAAAGACGCAAAGTGCACGCGAGAAGGTAGCAACATAAAATATCAACGCCCACAACACTTGTGTTCTAATCGCACCAACATCTACGAATAGATCTAGGCTCTGATACCACTGATGGGGTCGCAGCATAGAAAACAAAAAAAAATTCCTACGCAGCAAGCGGAATAAACCCCAAGGATCTAGATCTACTAGATGAAGGTAGCAAAGATGAGATCCAATCTCTTACCCTTGAAGATCAACAAACGCGTTTTGTCGGTGCAGGGGTTGGCTAGTCGATCCCCGCAACTAGACTCATCTAGTCGCGAGGAGATGTATTTCCTCGAAGATCCAATCCGATGAAGTGCCACAACGGGCAGCACCTCCGCGGTATCCACACGTACGGCTCGATGTAGACGTCCACTCCTTGATCCCGCAAGCGAGGAGGACGTGGCTAGATGGATCTCGGCACCACGACGGTTGTGGTGGCATTGATGGTGTAGATCTCCACGAGCATGGCTTCGCCAAGCCAAGCAAGAGGAGGGGAAGGAGGACATGGTGCAGCAGCCCTACGGCTAGGGGTGGTGCAGCAAGGGAGGAGGTGTAGCTCGCGGCAGCCCTCCGGGAGCGGTGGCGCAAGAGATGGAGGTTGAGAAGCAAGGAGGGGGGCGGCTAGGGTTTGCCACAAGGGCTCCCAAAGGTGTGCCGCACCCCTCCCCTTTCCCTCCTAATATAGGTGACAGGGGGGCGCCCTAAGGCCTCCCTAGGGCCGGCGGCTGGGGTGCCTTAGCCCCCAAGCCAGCCCCTAGGGTTAGGGTTTTGGCCGGCCCCCCTTTATGGGCCCCTTTGGCCCATATGGTCCTTTAATGCCCTGGTGGTGCGGCTGGCCTATGAGGCCAGTCCACCACCCCTTCATGCCATGTGGGCCCCATACTCCTATGGGCCCCACTTCTAGACTCCTCTAGAACCTTCTAGAATATTCCGGTACTTTATCGATAAATTCCCGAACCTTTTCGATACCTCTGGAAACCACTTTCCTTATATGAATCTTATTCTCCGGACTCTTCCGGAACTCCTCGTGACGTCTGGGATCCCATCCAAGACTCCGAATCACCATTCGTTCATACCATTAAATATCTCATCGCTAACCCTAGCTACATCGGAGCGTTAAGTGTGTGACCCTACGGGTTCGAGAACATGTAGACATGATCATATCAATAATCAACAGCGGGACCGGGATGCCCATATTGACTCCTACATATTCAACGAAGTTCCTTATCGATTGAACCATGATGCCGGAGATTCTTAATCTCGTATACGATTCCCTTTGTCTCACCGATATTTAATTTGCCCGAGATTTGATCGTCGATATCTCCATATCTAGTTCTATCTCGTTACCTGGCAAATTCTCTTTACTCGTCCATAATATAGGATCTCCGTGATTAACACTTAATCACATGGTTGCAACCTTTTTGATGCTATATTACCGAGAGGGCCCAGAGATATCTTTTTCGTCACAAGGAAGGACAAATCCCAATCTTGATTCATGTCACCCAACAAATACCATCGGAGATACCTGAAAGCCACCTTTATAATCACCCAGTTACGAAGTGACATTTGATGTCCACAAAGCATTCCTCCGGTAAACGGGAGTGACATAATCTCATGGTCTAAGGAAACTATACTTGGCATACTAAAAAGTGTTGGCAATGAAACTGTGTGACACGATCAATTGCAACTCTTTATTATTGGGTCTTGTCCATCACATCATTACTCCTAATGATATGACTCCGTTATCAAGTGACTATAACAAATCCATGGTTAGGAAACTCTAACCATCTCTTGACTAACGAACTACACTACCACAGAAAGGGCTATCAGTGGCGCACCAAATTGCAATTCTGTGGCGCACCCCCAGATTTGCTTGGTGCGCCACAGAATTCTCGCCACAAAAATATTTCTGTGGCGCACCTGGCTTGGTGCGCCACAGAATTCTCACATTTCTGTGGCGCACCTGGCCTGGTGCGCCACAGAATTCACATTTCTGTGGCGCACCCACCCACCGTGCGCCACAGAAATATTTCTGTGGCGCACCCACCCACCGTGCGCCACAGAATTTTTTTGAATTTCAAAAAAAAAGGGCGGCCAGATCTAGATCTGGATCTGGCCAGATCTAGATCTGGTCGCCGGAATTTCGTTTCGTTTCGTTTTTTTGGAGGCCGTAGGTGGAGGAGGGAGTCGCCGGAGGTTGGTGGACGATGGTAGTCGCCGGAGTTCGCCGGAGTTCGCCGGAGGTGGAGAAGGAGGTTGCCGGAGTGGAGGAGGAGGTTGCCGGAGTGGAGGAGGTCGCCGGAGGTGAAGGTCGCCGGGGTAGAGGAGGAGGTCACCGGAGGTTGAGGTCGCCGGGGTTGTGGAGGTGGTCGCCGGAGTTGTGGAGGTCGCCGGAGTTGTGGAGGAGGTCGCCGGAGGTGGAGGTGGAGGTGGAGGTGGAGGTGGAGGTGGAGGTGGAGGTGGAGGTGGAGGTGGAGGAGGAGTAGAGAAGATGTGGAGGAGAGGAGAAGAGATGGAGGAGGGAGGAGAAGGGGAGAGAAAGGAGAAAGGAAGAGGAGAAGTGGAGGGAGAAGTGGAGAAGAGATGGAGGAGGGAGGAGAAGGGGAGAGAAAGGAGAAAGGAAGAGGAGAAGTGGAGGGAGAAGTGGAGGAGAGAAGGAGAAAAGGGAAAAGAGAGGGAGAAGGGGGCTGGCGGGATTCAAAATTTCGAATCCCGCCCAACAATTCTGTGGCGCACCAATGCAAGGATGCGCCACAGAATTATTGGGCGGGATTCAAAATTTCGAATCCCGCCCAATAATTCTGTGGCGCATCCTTGCCATTGGTGCGCCACAGAATTTTTTATCCTTTTTTTGATTTTTTTTTTGATTTTGCTGGGAAAATTCTTCTGTTGGCCATAACTTTTTTTTGGTTTGGAATTTGAGGATTCTGTGAATTGCTGACCGGGTAAACCCCGGTGGGATCGAATCCGAAATTTTCTCTAGTTTTTTTAAGGTATTATACGCATTTTTTCGACATCGTATGCAAAAGTTATGCCCGTTTTAATATTTTTTCACCTACTTTTGGAAAAAAAGTCAAAATGTGTATTTCAAATTTTTCCTAAGAAATAGACCCTAAACCTTCCCTATATCTGAAAGGATTTTATTTTTTGAATTTTTTATCATTTTATTTCACTAGGTGCAAAACTGAAAAGGCGATCCACAGGGGGGGGTGCGTGGGTGAAAAAATGCTGCAGAATTCTGTGGCGCATGGAACCACATGCGCCACAGAAATGTCACTTTCTGTGGCGCATGTGGACCCATGCGCCACAGAATTCTGCAGCATTTTTTCATTGGTGCCAGGCCCACCATATTTCTGTGGCGCATAGGGCCAGATGCGCCACAGAATGTCCACTTTCTGTGGCGCATCCAACACCATGCGCCACAGAATTTACCCATATGGACTCCGGCCTCAATGATTACTCATGGGACCCACCAAAATTCTGTGGCGCACCATGGCTGCTGCGCCACAGAAACTCGACATTCTGTGGCGCATGTGGTTCCATGCGCCACAGAAAGTGGACATTCTGTGGCGCATGGGCAAAGGATGCGCCACAGAATGTTCAAATTTCTGTGGCGCATCGACAGCCATGCGCCACAGAATTATTTTTTGTGGTGCATAAATTAAGGGTGCGCCACAGATAGGCAACCTCCCTATAATGCTTTTTCCGGTAGTCCGGTAGAGGCTTACTAGGGACAACTGGTTGTTTATATTCCACACATGTATTATGTTTCCGGTTAATACAATTATAGCATGGAGAATGAACTATTATCATAAACATGAATATGCTAATAAACCATTTTATTATTGCCTCTAGGGCATATTCCCAACAGCGGCCTCTTGTTCAAACTCGTGCTCAACCACGTGTTGAACAAAGGCCACCTCCCAAGAAGACTCAAGCTATTGCTCCTCAAGTTGAAGAGCCTATTAAGAAGAAGAAGAAGAAGAAGAGTCGGTGTTGCTACCTTTGCCGTGGCAAAGGTCATCTTGCTTCTTCATGCACTAACGGTACCTCATCCTCTCCTATCATAATTGATGATGTATATTCTCTTAGGAAGGATAGAGTTGGCAATGTGGTTGCCAAGTATGTGGGAGCTCAAAGTGGTGTCAAGAAAATCACCATTTGGGTTCCCAAACCTATTGTGACTAACCTCTTAGGACCCAACTTGGTTGGGGACCAACAAGCTTCAACTTGATCAATAGGTTGATGTGGAGGACATTGGTGACTTGGCTATTTTTGAAGAATTAAGGGATCTTCATGGGTTTTTTTCTCAAGCCAAGCCAATTGGATTACCACATATCTATCTCATATCCAATGCTCCTCCTTGCGGTAACTTGTACTTAATTCACATATTCATTGAAAGTTGCTTGCTCCCTAGCATGTGTTAGTTTTGTTCCTAGCATGTGTTTGTATGTGATATGCTCCTTTCTTACTTATCTTGTTATTCAAGGTTGTGTATGTTAGTTGTGTATCATGTATGTGTAATTTGTGGGTTGAGCTTTTTAAATCTTCTGTTGATTTTCATTTGGCTCTTTGAGATATTAATGGACTATCCCATTTTGGGGGAGTGATGTGCTTTGTGCACATCACAAACCTAAAAATGTGTATACATGAGGCACACCACCTAGTATTGATATTTCAATATTATCTAGCTACTATGTGGTATGTCATATTCATGAGAAATTCAAATTCTACAATGTCCATTAATTTCTCTAGTTGGTTTTATTTGCCTCTTGTTTAAAAATAAAATGAATTATCACATTATGGGGGAGTAATAAGCTATGTGCAATTACAATCCCAAAAAAATGTGAACATTTGAGGTTTGCCACTTAGAGTTGATATTGTACATTATCCATTTCCTATGTGGCATGTTTACTCAAACAAGTTCCAATTTTCCTTTGTGGTTACCCTTTGGTTCTTGTTTGTGTGAGGTTGCTTGGTGTGGTTTTTCTCTAATATGCATTTCCATATATTATGTGAGAAACCATTTGTTTCCTTTTATTCTAACCATGGCTTTGCCGGTTGGTTCGAATAATTGAAACTATCAACAAACCTCTTTAAAAAAATGGTGTTTTAATTCCTATCTTTTGCCATTTGCTAGTTTGTGGTGAAGTTGGTCTTGTACATCATTCCTTTATACCACCAAGAAATATCTCTATATACTCCTTGTCCATGACAAGTGATACTAGTAATTGTGGTGGATTTTGTAGACCATCTTCACATTGGCTCTTGCGTTGATTTGCTTTATCTATTGCCTTCCTTGCCTTTTGAATGGATCCTATCTTTCAATCGGTAGTGTTTAGTGTTTTAGATAAAATATGGAGAGTAATTATCCCTTGTGCATGCATTTTGTATTCAAATGCAAATATCTAAGATAATGTATTAATCTTGGGGGAGCATTCCTTTTTTTATTTAGAACACTATTCTTTCTATCAATTATTGATCCTCTCAATTGGCATTTGATTCTTTATCTTGTTTTGGTACCTTCAAATGGTATTAATTGGAATTTAATATCTTCTCCATAGATATTTGTTCCAATTAATATTTATTGTGGGAGTCTTGATACCTTTTGCCTTATTTTTCTTTACTTGATTTCGGTCAAGTATCACCCTCTTCTTGGTATCTTCTCTCCTAGTTGATATTTTTTTTGTTTTAATTGGTATCTTATCTTCAATTGGTGTCTTTTCAATCATGTGTTGTTTGATTTGATTCCTATTGATATCACACTTCATGTGTTGATGTGTTTTGGAATCAATCATATGTTGATTTGATTTTTCCTCAATCATGTGTTGATTTGGAGTTTGATATAATTTGGACAACCGTTAGGGTCACACTCTTGTGTGCTCTCTTCTTGGTTTACTTGGTGTTTTTGTCCAAATTGTATCTCTCTTGGTTCTAGAAAGCTTTTGCATGCTCGGTTACTAATTTATATTATTTTAGCATGCTTATCTTTCTTGATCCAATATATAGGGGATACTCCACCGAATCCTAAATCGGCTAAGATGTGCATGAAATTCAATTTCATATCTATATGCACATATTTATGTGGAGTATGTCCAATATATTGTAGTTCATCTAACTACTATGGGACCCAATGAGTTTGGGAACCATTTTGTACTCTAATTGTTTTTTAGGTACATTTGAGAAGCGTTGGATGCTTGCCTCACTCATAAGGAAGGTGGTCTCACCATGTGATTTTAGGAGTCAAGCTATGATGACTAACAAAGAATCATCTTCGTCATCACCAATGCATCTCGGTAACAAGTATCAATCCCATGCTTACTTTACTAGTCTCAACCTTGTGTAGGTTGCTTCTTGGCATGAAAGCTCTTATATGCAATTGTTGTGGTTTTGGCCTTTTCCTTCACTTAATATATCTTTGTGATATGTGTGATGAATTTGCAAAAACCTTTTCTTCAATTGATATTATTTGTTTGTGATACTTGTTGCCTATCTCAAAGCATCTTCACTATCTCTTGTTCCCTTAGTGATATGTGTGATGCATTTGATATATTTGAAGTTCATTTATATACAATGAGATAAATTTGAGCTATGTGCTATGCTTTTAAGCAACAATCTCATTTGTATATTTATGACTTCCTTTTGGATACCTTGTTCTCCCTTTCCCGAACCATTTCGTATGTATATGTTTCTTTGCGGATGTAAATCTTCAATGGTTTATCTAATTAGAAACCTATACTTATGAGAGAGGTCATCTTTTAGTCGGTATCCTATTTCTTTTTGAGCCACCTTGTGTTTCATCTATAATTCTTTGGTTGCTCCAAATTTGTCTCATGAGTGCTTGTCTTATTGTTTATTGGTATCTTTGCACACTCATGTATTTCTTGAAGATCTTTGACGTCATGCTTACCTTGGTGAGCATGTTGAATTTCATTGGCTAAATGATCTCACTAGCTTTTGGCATTTTCAATTGGTTTTAGTTTCCAATTGGTATCCCTAAGCGTGTGAACATATTTCTTTAAAAGATCTTCTCTTTATTTCGGTTGGGCCTATCTTATGATGAATTTTTTAATATTGGTATCTTCTTATGGCTCAACCACATCTTTGGTGCAAGTGCTATGATTTGCTTTTGCATTATGCACTCTTGCACTTGTTGCGTGTTCTAGATAATTTTGGGGAGCGAGGATGCCATTTTTGTGCACTTCTCAATTGTGCATGAAAATTGGGGAGCTTCTCCGTTTTTATTTAGAACTCTCGCTTTGGATCTTTCGATTGCTTTTCTCCTTTGTGGAGTTGTTTAAAATGATTTCATCTTTTTGCAATCTTTGGATCCTCAATATAGTTTGATTTCCTCTAATTATTCGTTAAAGGGATTGCCATCACCTTGTTAGAAGAACTCATATTATATTGGCTCTCTAAATTTTTCTTCCCATTTCGGCAATCGATGCCAATGGGGAGAAGTTTAGAGGGTTTAATGGAATTTGGGTTTTATGCTTTAATTTGTTGCATTTGCCTTAATGCGCTTTGCATCCTTGCTCGTTTGTCTTGTAAGGATGCTTTATTCATTATATAAACCCTCTTAAAAAGGGATTGTCATCAATTACCAAAATGGGGGAGATTGAAAGTGCATGGTTGATCCCATGCATGGTTTGGTAATTAATGACAATCTCTATGGACTAATATTTGTGTTGAGCTAATTGTAGGATGTGTTCATTTGTGTTGCTTGATCTCCATATGTTGGAATCAATGCTAATGGAAGAAGAAGATTATATGTTGATCAAGGCTATGTGCAAGTTGATCGACACACAAGGCTAGTAATGTACCATGAGGGATCATGTGATCTCATGGTATGGTAAGCACTCGTCAATATAGCCTTGTGAACTAACCCATGATCTATGTGCTTGGTATATCTATGTTGGGTTAGGTGTCTTGTCATGAGCTTGCATCAAAAGGAAGATCTCGTGTAGCTCATGAAGGACGGTGTAAAGTGGTGTGGTTCAAGTTCAAGATGATCAACAAGAAGATGTCATATGCTTGGATCTTGCGAACCATTTGAAGATAAAGGCCAAGTGAAAATTTGTCTATGTGGTGCTTCTCCTATCTTGGTGTATGGGGGAGCATCATGTGGATCTTCATCAAACGAAGCGCAATCAAGAAAGGTGGTGCATCTTGAGGAGATGAAGATCGACTTCGTCGACCTAAAGTGGATTAATGCGCAAGGCAAAGGTATGATCTTGATAGGGTTTCTATTTTACCGGTCTCATGATGTTTAGTGAGAGACCGGGTTATAGGATAGATAGTCGTACTATCAAGAGGGGCTCTCGACCGTATATCGTGATCGTATCGTCGTAGAGAGCACAAACCTTTGCATCCATGCAATCATCTTTATTGGTTCTTATTTGGCTTTTATCCATATGAGAATTTAGAGCTTGTGTTCATCTCCATACCAAGCTCTAGTTCATCAAAAACGGATTTCATGAATACCTTCTTGCGTTTTTGATTTTGGAGGTTTTCCGGTTTGTCTCTTCTAAGAGAGGTCAAACTCTCTCCTTATGATTTCCTCCTCACATGATGGACAATGATGTTTCTCTGCATGATCTTGTAGAGCTTTTCGTTGCGAGTCCAACGAGCCCAAGATCATTGAAAACGGAGTCCGGATGCAAAAGATATGCCCGTTTTCATATTGCTTTTTCTGCTGTTTTCTGTGGGGCGGAAATTCCGGCCCTGAGGCCGGAAATTCCGGCCCCCGGAAGTTCCGGCCGTTGCACCGGAATATCCGGCCCATATTTTCATCTGAGCTTTTTTGGCTAAGTCTTTTTGGCTTTTCTCTCTGTAGGGGGTCCGGAATTTTGCCTCGGAAGTTTCCTCGGAAATTTCCAGGGGTCCGGAATTTCCGGTCTTTGGTCCGGAATATCCGACCCAAGGAAACTTTGGCTAAGTCATTTTCGCATTTCTCTCGGGTGGGGGTCCGGAACTTTGCACCGGAGGTTTGCTCCGGAAATTTCCGGGGCACCGGAAATTCCGGTGTAAGCCCCGGAATATCCGGCCCCCGGCCGGAAGTTCCGGCCCCTTTAACCCGGAATTTCCGGCCCCTCGTTTTTCCAACGGCTAGTTTTTGGGGGAGGCTATAAATAGCCCCCTTCTTCCCCCAAGTGCTGGTTGCTCAATTTGCTCAGCTCACTCACTCTCTCTCCTCCATTGTTGCAAACTTGTGAGCTTGATTCCTCTCAATCCCTCCGATGATTCTTGCCCAAATTTAGGGATTCAAGAGAGGAGATCTAGATCTACCTTTCCACCAATCAAAATCTCCTCTAAGTGAGGGGAACCTAGTGGATCTAGATTTGGGGTTGCTTTGTGTTCATCCCCTTTATTCTTTCTCTCTTATTCCCTCCATAGCATTAGTTGTTTTGGTTGGAATTTGGGAGTGAATAATTTGACCACTTTGTGTGCTCTTGCCTTTTGCATTTGTTGCATCGGGTTGCTCTCTCCACAGTGATACGTGAAGTTAAAGGTTGAGAAGCTTATTACTCTTGGGTGCATTGTGTTCCCAAGAGCTTGTTGCCTCTTGGGTGCACCATGTACACTAGACGGTTGGAGGTGCCGCGAAGTCTTCGGTTGTGAAGCTTCGGCACATTTTGGGAGCCCCCAATTGAGTTGTGGGTGTGTGCCCCAAGCAAGTTGTAAAAGGGCTCCGGAATCCGCCTCGAAGGATTCCGATAGTGGAAGGTGAACCAATCCCTTGGGTGAGGTTCATCGGAGAATAGGGTGAGGCCTTTGTGGCATCTTGAGTAGGCCTCTTGTGGCGAGCTCACACCCCTCCAACGAGACGTACTCCCTTAACAAGGAGGAACTCGGGAATATATCCTCGTCTCCGTGTGACTCGGTTATTTCTAAACCCGAGCTTTTACTTATGCAATTTACATTGTGATAGCCTTCGTGCTTGAAGTTTATATCTTGCTATCACCTTGTTGCTTATATTGCTTAGCATAAGTTGTTGGTGCACATAGGTGAGCCTAGTAATTAGGTTGTTGGCTTGTTAATGTAAACACATAGTTTTATTCCGCAATTATGAAGCCCCAATTAGAAAAAATGTTAATCGCCTATTCACCCCCCACTCTAGGCGACATCTCGGGCATAGTTTGTTCTTTCAACGGCGACACGATCCATGTGGCCACCTCAGCCTGAGTTCCCAAATCCGTCACACGCCACGGCTCCTTTCGCACTTCCTACATTTGGTAGCAACACCAGAAGGAATCACACGCACGCACGCAATTATCAATCCATGTCGCCTGGATTGCACTAAACAGCATTTGTTTGGCATAAACTTGTCACCATCTGGGAGCAAGAACAAAATGGAACAAACCAACAACCGGGATCACAAGACGCCCACAGGCACGGGGACGACAGCTAGGCCTCGTCATTATTATTGTAACATCAGCTCCTCAAAGCGAGCACGCCTCAATCCGAGATGCACACACTGGATCGCAATGGGAGTTTATGCAGCCCCCAAATCATTATGCAGCCCCAAATCAAGCAAATTTCATGTGACCTTTTCACTAGAACATCACACACTACACAGACAGCGGGATGTGGTAGTGAGGAGTGAGCTACAGCTAGTAGCTCGTGACAGCAGCTGCACTGAGAGTGAGAGTGGAGTGGAGCTAGGGGCAGAAAAAACTATAACCGAAAACCAAAACCGAAAAGACCGAGACCGAAACCGAAATGACCGAGACCGAAAAGACTAATCAAAAAATTGGGTGCGTGAAGTGCGTAAACTGTGAGTAGTATATTGTGGTAACATTTTTGTTTGGTACGTTGAATTGTTATTCCTAACGGTTGATGATGATATTTGTATTTAAAATGTCCCAATTATGGATCAAATGTTGCCATTTTTACTGAACGGTTGCGTGTCTTCGGCTCACTCCATTGCTTGTAGTTGTCGCTAGCTGGTCCGAATACATATTTGTAATTTTTATTACTTCTAGAATTTTTGTATCCTTGTTGATGATTGATGGGTCGGTGGACCTTTTCGCATTTTCCTATCGTGCAGGACATACATGATAGCTATTAAATTTATTTTATTTGATTTTATTATTTTCTTTCCTCTCCGTCCGTTTCTTTTCTCTTCCTGCGCTTTGAGCGCGTTCATGGAAGAAACAAGCATGAGAGTTGGGTTCATGCACCCGCTGCCCCCAGCCTCACCAACCTCACAGCCGGACAGTGCTCTTCGGTGACATGCCTCCCTCGTTCCTCTTCTCGGCCCCAACACGAGTTGTCAAAGCTCCCAGCAACCTAGTCTGCTACATATGATCCTAGCCTTGCATCGTGTTCGCATAGGCAAACTAGAAACGTTGTATGGATGGACCATGAGGGCACACGACAATTACGGCAGGAGACTGTCTTGGACGTAGGAGCAAGAGCGCGTGAAGGATGTCTTGTCCAACAAGCACACATTGCAATTTCCGTGATCTGTTTGTAATTCCCGGTGCCTTCCATTCTCATACTATCAAAATAAATTCCTAATGTGCGGAGACACAACAAGCAATGAAGAAAATGAGATTGTAGAATTTCTAGATTGAGAACTGAATTTATGAACACACTATTCACCTTTGCTTAGGGAAAGCGTAGCTCCTTATAAAGACTTGGATGGTAGCATTCGTATGAAGTCATGCGTCCTCGAGAGGCTATGAGAATTTTTCAGCCTTTTTTTAAGAAAATGTTTGCATGCAAGTGACTTGATGTGCTTACCTTGTTGCCCGAGTGGTGAACATACCACAGTTACCAACAATGTTCTACATACCCTTTCTAACCATGCCGAACCATAGTCTTGAATTAACGTGCCCTAACTAGTTAGCAAAATAGGTGGTGCATCACAAATTCAGCACAAGATGCACCACAAGTTCGTTATCTGAGGGGCTTAGTATACCGCCTAGTAAAATATACAAGTCTGCCATCAGTTTTACGAAGTTCTACATACTAGGGGACATATTAGAGGGCATGACATCAAGCACGTAAGCAGCAACAACATCAAAGCCCCACCGCCAGCTCGTAGAAGGCGCGATAGTAGGTGAAGTACCACTTCTTCCTGGTTTCCTCATCCCCGAAAAGATAGGCGACACGCGCCTCTTCATGATCCATGAGGTAGCTAAGAGCAAGGTGGAGCGTGTTGACGTAGACAATTGGAGACACAGAAGTATAGATTATGAAGAACTGAACTGAGGAAGCTTACGGTCACATGTTTGAGAAATGCCGTATCGTCCATGTAGAAAGTGCTTGACTCCTCACGCCATTGCACTCCTTCGGCTTGTGCCAAAATGCGGAAATGGTTCCACCTGGTCTTCCACTTCCTGAGATGATTGTACAACTGCATGTTGCTGACCTTGGCTTTGCAGAATAGGAGAACATCTTTGCAAATCTTCTCCAAACTGGCGTCCTTGATTCCCCTGTCAATGTCGAGCCCATCCTTCACGAGCTCAGCCATCCTATTGAGGACGAAGGTGGACAAAGCTGCTGGCCACTGCATTGGACTGTTCGTAGACCTTCTCCTTCGCACCGAGACGAACACTCCAGGCACCGACACGACCCCACTGCTGGCTTTTGCTCCTACCTCTGCGACGAATGCATCTGTGGCCGGTATGTATCGCAGCGGCTTCGCGGGCAAAGGCAGCACAAACGTAGAGGAAAGATCAGGGTCCTACACAGATGAACTATCGCATCAGTATCTAAGCATGATGAGCTAATGGTCGATCTGGAAGATGTACCGCATCAAGAGCTAGGCATGGGCTGCTAGATAAAAGATCTACCGCATGAGGAGCTAATGGTCGATCTAGAAGATGTACCGCATCAAGAGCTAGGCATGGGCTGCTAGATAAAAGATCTACCGCATGAACACCTAAGCACGAACCTAAAGATGTACTAAGATTAAGCACATAGTACTAGATCTAGGCGTACAAACGGAGGACTTACAGTCAAGCTGCGTACAACCGGGGACGGAACGGAGCCGGAGGAGGAGGAGTACAACATCTCGGACATCTCGGCGACGACCAGATCCGACCGTCGGCGGAGTATCCGCCGCTTTCCAGCTCCTCTGTGTTAGATCTGCAAAGAGGAGAGCTCGGAGGAGGGGTGGGAAATGGTGGCTGGAGTTCCGGCGGAGAGGCGGAGGGGGTGAAATAGGGGAGCGAAATCGATGGGCGGTGACCGAAATTTGTCCCGCCGTTTTTTCGGCTGCGCGCGCGAGCTCGCGCCATCTCTGAGGGGCGGACGAGCTCGGCTCCGCGTTCCCCACCCCTGCACCGGAACAGAGCAAAAGAGGGTGGCTCAGTGGAAACGGCCGATTCGGCCGTTCCTATCGGGCCTGGCCCGACGCTGCTTTAAGGTTTGTGCCATGCAGGAACGCGGGCTGGGCCAGGCCACCAAACGCCTCGTTTTTGCATCCGCAGGGCCTGGTTGAGTAGTGCGTGGGCTACCAAACACGCCCTATGATTTTCCTATCGTGTAAGACGTACACACCTCATAGCGATTAAAGTTTATTTTTCTTTTTAAAAGAAACGAGCCTCTATGATTTTTCTTTCTGTCCGTTTCATTCCTCTTTATCCATTGTGAGCGTACGGTCTGTGCCACCCTCGTTGCCTCTCCGATTCACAGAAGATATAGGCGTGTGATTTGCGTTCAGGCACCCACCGCTGGCAGCCTCACAGCCGGATGGTGCTCACCCCTAACACGCCTCCCTCGTTTCTCTTCTAGGCCCAATGCGATTTGCCAGAGGTCCCCGTAAGTCTGCTAGGTATGGTCTTAACCTTGCATCACATTCAGGTAGCAAAATTGGAAAGTTCGCAAGGCTGGAGCATGAGGGCACGACAGTTACCGAGGGACAATAACTGAGGCGTAAGAGCAAGACCACAGGACCGAGGACCAGTCCAAATAGCGCACATTGCAATTTTGGTGATCTGTTTGTAATTCCTGATGCCTTCCATGCTCATACTATAAAAATAAACTCCTAATGTGTAGAGACGCAACAAGCAATGGACGAAATGAGATTGTAGAATTTCTAAATTAAGATCTATAAAGAGGAGCACACTTTTCATCTTTTCCTTAGGCAAGCCTTGCTCCTTATAAAGACTTGGGTGGTAGCATTCATATGAAGTCATGGGTCCTCGGCTATGAGATTTTTTCAGCATATTCTTTTTTTAAATGAGAGTATTTGCATTTACACCGCGAGCCAAGATTCATACGTCCAAGTCGCCGCATTTAGTTCCCTAGGACCGCATTTGAGTGACTTAAAACATTAGGGTGCCCTACATGAATTTTCAAACAGAATGTGTTGATCTACAATTCCAAATGAGGCAAACCTTACAAAATCCCCTGTACCCATCAAAATCCCCTCGCGGGAATTGCTACCACGGATTTTTCTTCCCTTGCCACCAAACGAACCCTAAATCAAGCAAATTCCATGTGACCTTTTCACCAGAACATCACACACTACACAGACAGCGGGATGTGGTAGTGACGAGTGAGCTATAGCTAGTAGCTCGCGTCAGCAGCTGCACTGAGAGTGAGAGTGAAGGGGAGCTAGGGGCAGAAAAACCTATAACCTGAAAGAACGAGATCGGAAAGACCGAAACCGAAATGACCGAGACCAAAAAGACCGATCAAAAACTTGGGTAGCAAATTTTAAAGACTGAAATTTGTTCGGTACGGTCATTAGTTTCCGGTAACCGAATTGACCGAACTTTGCGTGACAGCACCGTCATAGTACAGTCGCCACTCTACAAGACGTCACCCAATGGCACATCCCACCACATCATACTATAGACGCTTCTTCCTCACTTCTTGCGACATATTAACTGCGTGAAGTGCGTAAACTGTGAGTACTATATTGTGGTAATATTTTTGTTTGGTATGTTGAATTTTTATTCCTGACGGTTGATAATGATATTTGTATTTAAAATGTCCCAATTATGGATCAAATGTTGCCATTTTTACTGAACGGTTGCGTGTATTCGGCTCGCTCCATTGCTTGAAGTTGTCGCTAGCTGGTCCGAATACATATTTGTAATTTTTATTACTTCTAGAATTCTTTGTATTCTTGTTGATGATTAATGGGTCGGTGGACCTTTTCGCAAAAAATATATCAAAAACTGGAGCATCTATGATTTTCCTATCGTGCAAGACACACCTGATAGCTATTAAAGTTTTTTTATTTGATTTTATTATTTTCTTTCCTCTTCTGCACGTTTATTTTCTCTTCCTCTGCTCTAAGCGCATGGTGTGTGCCAACCTCGCCGCCTCTTGAGTTCGTAGAAGAAACAAGAATGCGAGTTGTGTTCATGCACCCACCGCCGTCAGCCTCACCAACCTCACAGACGGATGCCCCTGACACGCCTCCCTCGTTCCTCTTCTCGGCCCCAACGTGAGTTTCCAGAGCTCCCCGCAACATATTCTGCTACATATGATCCTAGCCTTGCATCGTGTTCGCGTAAGCAAACTGGAAACGGTGTATGGATGGACCATGAGGGCACGACAATTACGGAAGGATACTGTCTTGGACGTAGGAGCAAGAGCGCGTGAAGGACGTCTTCTCCAACAAGCACACATTGCAATTTCCGCGATCTGTTTGTAATTCCCGGTGCCTTCCATCAAAATAAATTCCTTATGTGCGGAGACACAACAAGCAATGAGGAAAATGAGATTGTAGAATTTCTGGATTAAGAACTAAAATTATGGCACACTATTCACCTTTGCTTAGGGAAAGCGTTGGTCCTTATAAAGACTTGGATGGTAGCATTCGTATGAAGTCATGCGTCCTCGAGAGGCTATGAGAAATTTTCAGCCTTTTTTTTGAAAAGGAAATGTTTGCATTTACACCGGGAGCCAAGATCCAGACGCCCAAATCACCGCATTTAGTTCCCTAGGACCGCATTTGAGTGACTTAAAACATTAGGGTGCCCAACATGAATTTTCAAACCGAATGTGATGATCTGCAATTTCCAAATGAGACGAACTTTACAAAATATTCAGTAAAAATATTAATGGATGAGTCGATTCTTTTACATCCGTTTCAAAAAAAAAAACTATATAGTTGTACACCCCAAATATGCACGTTCTACTAGAGATCTCTAAGGCGCCGGTTCTTTAATCGTAATCTTTTGTTTAAGGCGCCGGCAGGCGGCAGCACCTCTACCCATGACGAAATGGTGTGTGCCGAGCACAGAAGGAGACCACGGTCCACATCCGATCCACAGCGGCACGGCAGGCATCGCTCCCCGGGCAGAGCAGAGGGACTTGTCGTGCCACGTACACGGCGACACGATCCATTTGGTACCAACACCCACCCAAATCACACGCCCAAAAGGGCCAAAACACACACGCACGCAATTATCATTCCCTGTCACCTGGACTCGCACTAAACAACATTTGTCTGGCATAAACCGGAATCACTTGTCACCATCCGGGAGGAGCAAAGCCATTATTATTGTACAACATCGACTCCTCAAAGCAAGCACACCTCAATCCGAGACACACACGGGATCGCCATGGGAGTTTATGCAGCCCCCAAATCAAGCAAATTCCATGTGACCTTTTCACCAGAACATCACACACACAGACACGGTAGGAGGATGTGGTAGTGATGAGTGAGCTACAGCTCGAAGTGAGAGTGGAGTGGGGATATGGGCGGGCAGAAAAACCGATGACCGAAACTGGAAAGATCGAGATTGAAACCAAAATGACCGAAACCGAAATGATCAAGACCGGAAATACCGATAAATTTTTTGGGTAGCAGATTTTAAAGATTGAAATTTGTTCGGTAAATTCGGTCATTAGTCTCCGATAACCGAATAGACTGAACTCTAGCACCATGGCAGCCCAATCGCCGCTCTATAAGACGTCAACCAACGACACATCCCACCACATCATACTATAGACACTTCTTCCTCGGAAAATACCCATCCACCACTCTCCCACTCATTGCGACCTATTAGCTGCGCAAAGTGCTGAGTACTATATTGTGGTAATATTTATGTTTGGTACGTTGAATTTTTATTCCTGGCAGTTGATAATGATATTTGTATTTAAAATGTCCAAATTATGGATGAAATGTTGTCATTCTTTTACTGAACATTGTCCAAGTTTTGCGCTAACAACATCTACCATGCTATTCGGTCGTGACCGAACCCGAACCCTAATTATCTAGTACCCGAATTTGTCGGGTAGTAAAATAGAAGAGAATATTTCGATCTTCATTTTTAAAGACCGAATTTGAAATAGACAGAATACAAAAACCGAACTTTCGGTCATGACCCACCCCTAAGTGGAGCTACAAAGAGAGTGTGTGTATGCTGACTTTTCCCCTCCAAGGATAGTAACATGGACCGTGACATGACTATTTTGAGCACTCGCCAAGCTGAAATATAAGTCCAACAGAACGATCTGGCTGCTGCCATGGCACTGCTCAAGATTCATCAAGGATGGACACTGCATACAACATCAGCAGATTCAAGATTCATCTAAATACACTTTGGAATGTCTTTTCTTTCCTCTCTTCCCGTTTCTTTTCTCTTTCTTCGCTTTGAGCGCACGGTTTGTGCCAACCTCACCGCCTTTCCTGCTCATAGATAGAAGATACAAGCATGTGATCTGTGTTCATGCACCCACCGCCGCCAGCCTTACCAACCTCACAGCCGAACAGTGGTCACCCCTCACACACCTCCCTCGTTTCTCTTCTCGGCCCCAACGCGAGTTTCTAGAGCTCCTCGCAGCCTAATCTGCTAGAGTTGGTCTTAGCCTTGCATTGCGTTCAGGTATGCCAACTAGAAACGTCTCAAGGATGGAGCATGAGGGCACGACAGATACCGGGAGACAAGAACTGAGCCGTAAGAGCAGGAGGGGACGAACGAATACCAGTCCAAGAAGCACACGATGCAATTTCGTTGATGTGTTTGTAATTCCCGGTGCCTTCCATGCTCATACTATCAAAATAAATTCCTAATGTGGGAGACACAACAAGCAACGAACGCAATGAGATTGTAAAATTTCCACACTATTCACGTTTGCTTAGGGAAACCTTGCTCCTTATAAAGACTTTGGTGGTAGCATTCATATGAAGTCATGGGTCCTCGAGAAGCTATGAGATTTTCCTTAGCCTATTCTTTTAAATGGAAATATTTGCATTTACACCGGAAGCCAAGATTGAATCGTCGCATTTAGTTCCCTAGGACCACATTTGAGTGACTTAAAACATTAGGGGCGCCCTACATGATTTTTTTTTCAAACATAATGTGATGACCTACAATTCCAAATGAGACAAAAAAAAAACTTTACAAAATACTCAATTAAAACTTAAAGGATGAGTTACATCTTTTGCCTTCGTTAAGAAAAAACTATATAATTATTTACCCCAAATATGCACGTTCAACTATATCGATCTCTAAAAGTCCGATTCTTTAATCGGAATCTTTGTCGAAGATTTTTGTTAAGCACTCCATAACGCAATGGTTCAGACGGTCCTGAGCGTGTGGCGAGCACAGAAGTAGACCACAGTCCACAGGAGGAGGGACAGGACCGCGAGCACGAAAAAAAAAAAAGACAGTTCCTCAAAAAAAAAAAAAAAAAGTCGCTGCGGCCGGATCCACAACGTCTGCAGGCAGAGGAGCCATGTAGCCACCACGCATCGATCACTTCCCAAATCTGGTAGAAACAACACTCATCACCAGAATCACACGCCCAAAAACACACACGCACGCAATTATCATGCCCTGTCAAACATCACTGAGGCTCATGCAACGCGACAACTAGCAAATAGCACGACACGACTCCATCATCGAGAAAATGTACATCTCTTTAGGATTTAGAACGGTAGGAAATTGTTGACTTTCACCAATGTACTAGGAAAAAATGTTGACTTTTGATATTATTCGCTCCTTTTTTTTTAGGCGAGATGTCTTTTATAGAAATTGTTGTCAAATTTCCACTTTCGGAATTGTGTCCAGCTCCAAAACGACATGCTTTTGAATTAATTAGTTTCAAATAACACATGCACAGACTCATAGTTTAGTACTTTAGTAGCTCAGAGCATCTTGGGCCTCTAAAAGTGGTATAGAGGCTCCTCTAAATACACTTTGAACTATTTTACGGGAGAAGGATTCTGCGTATGTCCTAAACTAGAGCCTCCATAATTTTTCAGTCGTGTAAGACCCATGTGATATCGATAAAAGTTTTTTTTATGACCTCTCTCTGCCAGTTTCTGTTCTTTTTCTCCGCTCTGAGCACACGGTCTGTTCTGTAAACAGGAGAGGCGAGAAAGAGAAAACTAGAAACGTGCAAGGCTAAAACATGAGGACACATGCTTGTATCCTTCTACCTATGAACAAGAGAGACAGTGAGGGCACGGCCTTGCGACGTTTCTAGTTTGCCTTAGCTTTGCATCGCGTTCGCGTAGGCAAACTAGAAACGTCGAAAGGCTCGAGCATGAGGGTCAGTCATGCTCGAGCCAAGACATTTCAAAAAGCACACAATGGAATTTCAGTGGGGTGTTTGTAATTCCCGGTGCCTTCCATGCTCATACTATCAAAATAAATTCCTAATGTGCGGAGAAGCAACAACAATGAAACGGAATGAGATTGTAGAATTTCTAGATTAATAAGTAAAATTATGAACACACTATTCACGTTGCTTAGGGAAGCCTTGCTCCTTATAAATACTTGGGTGGTAGCATTCGGGTCCTCCGGAGGATATGAGATTTTTTCAACCTATTTTTTTTAAAAGAAAAATATTTGCATTTACACCGGGAGCCAAGATTCAGACGACCAAATCGCCGCATTTAATTCCCTAGGACCACATTTGAGTGACTTAAAAAATTAGGGTTTCCTACATGATTTTTCAAACAGAATGTGATGGTCTACATTTCCAAATGAGACAAACTTTATAAAATACTCACTAAAAACATGACAAAGTACTAGTCCGTCCTAGGAAAAACATAATTTCTTCGAGGATTTGGACATTCAAGGCATTATTAAGTTTCATCATTAGTATAGGATAATAGGAATTATTTATCAACGTTGTAAGATGAAACTGATACAAATAGATCCACTACTTTTATATAAACCGACGTGGTTTTATATAAATTGATAACCATAAGCCCATAATAAAAAATGTCGCCTTGCAAAAAAAAAAGTTCAACAAATAGAAGCTTCCATAATTTACAAAAGAATCATACAATCCAAAAGTATTTTTGGAAACAGCCTTTCGCCGGCTTTATAAATAAAGCCACACCACCAAACAAAATGATGGGAAAATCCTCTTACAAAGCGAATCAAAGATGAAACAAAAAAACAGAAGTAGCCACACCCTCAAGAACACCCTAGACTACTAACTAGAGATGCCATCATGCCTTCATGTGAAACCACCGGACACTGCACCCACCATTGTCGCCGGAGAGGGACATATGTCCTCTCGCTCCGAACCGTGAAGCAACGATCATGTCAACGCACAACGAGAATGAGGAGCAGTGGAACTAAATCACGTGTAAATGATAGAAGGTCGCAGAAAACGTCCCAAGCAAGTGTTGAAGGAGCCTCGAGACAGGATCAAAACTTTCCCACCGATGACAACAGAGCGAGACCGATAAGTAACCGGAGCTCCATAATGACACCCTCAAGAGAATGAGGACGCAGCGCGCCAGTGTGTCTCGCCGAGACCGAGACGATCAAGGATTTTAAGCCGGAGCCGTGCCGCGCTACACTGCAAGCACCATCCCCCATACTCCCACACCACACAGCCCTGCCGTGTCACGCACACAGCGATACGATCCATGTGGCCACCTCGCCTTAGTTCCCAAATCCGTCACACGCCACGGCTCCTTTCGCACTTTCTACATTTGGTAGCAACAAACACCCATCACCAGAATCACACCCCTAAATCACACACGCACGCACGCACGCTGTCGCCTGGATTGCACTATGACTAGTTCTAAACAGCATTTGTCTGGCACAAACCAGAATCACTTGTCACCATCAGGGAACACCAAAGCCACGGGCTTTTTTCGATGAGAACAAAACGGAACAAACCACCAACCGGGATGACAAGATGCCCAGGGCCACGGGCACGGACACGGCAGGCAGGCCTGGAGTCATTATTTATTGTAACATCAACTCCTCCAACTCCAAGCAAGCACGCCTCAATCCTCCGAGACACACACACACACGGGATCGCCATGGCAGCCCCCAAATCAAGCAAATTCCATGTGACCTTTTCACCAGAACATCACACACTACACAGACAGCAGGGTGTGGTAGTGATGAGTGAGCTACAGCTCGTAGCTGGCGACAGCAGCAGTGAGAGAGTGGAGCAGCTAGGGCCCTGGAGCTGATGCAAAGAGTGTGCTGACTTTTCCCCTTCCAGGGAGGAGAGATACTACCACCATGGACTGTGACATGACCATTTTGGGCACTCGCCAGGGTGAAATTCCCAGTCCAACAGAACGATCTGGCTGCTGCTAGGGCCATGGCATGGCACTGCTCAGAATTCACCGAGGATAGACAGTCTGCAGCATATCCCCAGATCCCAAGTAAATTCCCCATATAGGTTCAGATCATCAGCAGATGAGCTGCCATGAGAAAAAACAGGAGCAGACAGATCTGGAGCTACTCGGATGATTGATCATAAGCTCTGCTTACATCGCAATGTCACTACACACTACAACTGAACAAGAACAGGTACTGCATCATCCATTATTAACTCGCTTATCATCAAACTAATTAGCAGGGAAAAAAGGGGTGGCTACTACTCTTCGGATCATGCTTGCATGCCTGCCTGCCGACAAAGCAGCAGCAAATCGCACTCTCGATCTTCTGATGCCGCCTTTCGTTTCTCTCTTCATTCTTGCTGCTGGATCGGCCGTAGGGTGGAGTAGGGGGTTCAGGAGGCGTAGATGACGCCGGAGGAGAGGGCCATGAGGAGGATGGCGGCCTTCTCCTCCTCGCCGAGGCGCCTCCTGCGCCGCATCCGCCGCCGCTGCTTCAGCACCACCTCCTTGCCGAACCCCACCATGCGGAGCTCCACTGTCACCTCCTCACGCCCGCGCTTGCCCTTCTTCTTCCTCGGCTGCTGCTGCTGCTCCTCCTCCTCGCCGGCGTCGTCGTCAGGACACGCCGTCCCCGCCGCCGCCGCAGCAGCCACAGTCTCCCGTCTCTTGGGCCCGTCCAGGCCCAGCGCCTCCCGCCGCTTCTTCCGGTACCGGATCCCGCACGCGTTGCAAAGCGACTGTTCGAAAAGGACAAGAGCGGTCAGATCAGCCGGCCAGGAGACGCACGGATCGGGGCTGCCCGGAGCCGTGGCTAGACGAAAACGAAGCAGATCGGGATCTCGGTGCGTGCGTGCTCACCTTGGGTCCGCAGGGCCCGCCGCGCCAGAGCGGCGTCTTGGTGGTGTTGCAGTCGGTGCATGCCTTGGGCTCCCCGGAGGCCGTGCGCCCGTCCGGATCCAGCGATCCGCTGCCCTGCGGAACAGATCAGGCGGCGGAAACGTCAGATTAACGCCGAAAACTCCCACCAGAACCACAGAAAAAGCTCGGATCGGAGCTCACCTTCTCGACGGAGGAATCCATGTCGGGCGCCAGGACCGGCGGATCTACCACACCCGCGGATCGGAGCTCACTCTCCCTCCTCGGCTGCACCGGCGACCCGATCCCGTGGCTCGGATCGGGAGGGTTTAGGCCTTTAGGGGTTAGTGGTCCCCCGATCCGCCGCAGATCTCCGCTTCGGGCACGATCCGGCCACCGCCTACGCCAACCACCCCTCCACCAGGCTACTACTACTAGAGCACCACTACTTCGCTCGGTCGATCTGTCGCCAACGGCAGGGGTTTGGAGCGGCGGCGGGAAGGGGGAGGGGGAGGGCGGAGGATGAGGTTGGTGATGATGAGATGGGGGGGAGAGATAAGGGGCCGGGATTTGGATTTTGGATCTCAAAAATGGGGGGGACGCTGTGGAGGGAAACGGAAAAGCGTGGAGGGAAAAGGGCTGGTGGCGGGGTGAAATTGGGGGGGCCGTATTTGTACGTGGATCGGCGGCCGCCGGCGGCGTGTGTCCGCCCGTGTGTGTTTTGTTTTGTTTTGTCTAGTGGAGTGTTGTTTCGGGTGAGGGCGCCTCTACGGCTACAATTGGTTTGGGGCTTTTTGATGTTCAGGATTTAGGAAGGTTTTAGAACGAGGGTTGGACGGATGATGACGGTGCACGTGTGTGCCTTGTGCTAACGGTAATATGTGATGTCATCCGTCTACACCTTTTTGTTCTTGGGCAGAATTTGTCTACACTTGCGGCGGTATAATTTTTTTAAATTATCGAGAGCATCTATTCCTCGTTTCTCATCAAGAAGCCAATCTTCAATGTTATAAGTAATGACCCTTAAAATCATGCTCTATGATTGATCCAACTAACAAGGATGATCAGTTGTATCTCTTCGACCTACTTCGATTCGAAACCCTATCGGATTGTCAATTTATCCAGTAAAATTCTGTAAACTCATAGTACTGTGTTTAACTCTTGCATTTGCATTGGTGTTGACTTTATCATACCAGGCTCGGTCCTAATTTTTATGGCCGACAAGCGGGCCTGGGGTTTCGGTCGTCAAGCTTATTTAGGCCCAGCCCAACCTGAGTTATTCTCATGTCTACCGTGTGAACTAACACGTTAATTTTATAAACACACCGAACAGATGTAAACTTTAAAAACATATGCACTGGCCACAACTTCGTCTACACCCCCTCCTTGCTATTGCAATATGATTTCGATTAGGGTGTCATTTCTGCCATCAAGAGGCTCTCATTTCTTCCATATATTTCTCTCTCCTCACTCTCTCGTCCTTCCCCTTTGAGAGCCGCCCAGGCTCCTCTCCCTCTCCTCCCCGGCTGCTCTGCCGACCAGTGGAGATTGAGGAGGGGAGGCCGGTCCCTCCTCTATACAGTTTTAGTCGTAGTTGCTTAAGGTTGTGCTTTTCGTGCGTGGAGACTGGCGTCATGCCACGCGGAAGCTGGTGGCCGGCACACCCGAGTTGTGTTTGCATGTTGTTCGTTGCTGCTACTCTCTTGGTGGTGCTCCGACGGTCGGAGCCATACGCGGAGGGAGTGGGAGCTGCAGCCTCCCCGTTGAATAAGCTCGAGGACGAGTCTTCCAATCTAGAGGCCCATGTCGGCGGCGTAAGTGTGGGTGTTGCTTCTTGTTTCTTCCACTTCTGTTCTCAAGGCGAGGAAGAGGAGGTGGGGGCTAGCAGGGCGCTGGTTCGACTCGACCGGTGTGCTACTCATTTCTGTTGGAGTTTCTCAGTAGAAGACTATGCGTTGGCGACCCCATTTTGTCGCTGATCTTCATGGTCGAAGGGAAACCCTCCTAGGCCGCGTTCTACTGGCCGTGCTTCCTCCAAGGCGTAGGATCTTCGACTCCGGCTAGGGATATCCCAGAGAAGCTTGCCCAAGTGGTTCGTCCCCGAAGCTAGCTTCGCTGGCCTGGTCGTTTAGTTCCCCGACGAGTTGCGACGGAGAAGGGCTCTGAGGACGCGATCATGTTTCTCAGTTTATTTGCAGGGTTGTTTCCGTAAAGCTTAGGGTCTTATGTGTAATTTTCCTTTCCCCTGGGGCCTTTTTGTAATCTATAACCCACCGCCGTTGAATGAGTAGCTTTGCTTGGTATTTTACATTCCAGGCACATTTTTACTATTTTACATGTTTATCAACTATCTTGCCCATAGACATAAAATTCAATCAGGTCATCGCATTGTATGAACTTTAAGGCCACATGGAAGAATGGATACGCTCGCATTGTAACTACACGCCCTAGCTTATTAGCTTCAAACTGAAATAGTGCTCCATCCAACTCTATTTTACGTGATTTATTTTTACCACTAACTTAATAAATAATAGATCGAAAAGTGTATGTGGCCCCCAAGCTTCCATTAAAGAAAATCATTTTTACAAACTTAAAAAAATTATGAATTGTTTTGAAAGATATAGCCAATGACCGAGCATGAAAAATCGCAGCCCAAGATTATTTATATTATGGGCGACACAAAAATGATAAAATCTGATACAATTTAGAGAAATGAAAATATAAATACTAAGATATGAATTTTGGTTATTTTTATGCAACTCAGAATATAAAGTATCTGAAATTGAAATTTTTGCAATTTATTTTTAAACTCACAAATATGATTTTTTTTCTTCAAAACAAAAAAACAGGAGCTCGGGTGTAGGGAATCTCCGCTCATAATAGATGAACTTTATTTCAAAAAAAATAATACCATTAGAAACCTTTTCTAGTACAAATTGAAGGTAGCATGCTCCGTGAGTTAAATTTATGGCTAAACCAACCTCAAAATATATGTAGGGACTTATTACCGCACAAATTGTCCACCTACCGGTGAGCTTAGCTACAGTGGCGGTTAGACCGTTAAAGTAATAGTAGTATATACGAGTGCAGATTTTTGGTGCCCGGATCACCTGCTCCTGCTTTTTTTTAAAATTCAAAAAATAGTAAATCAAGTCAAAAAAATCTGAGATTTTTGGTAGCCGTACGTATATTAGTTCTTCCCATTTCTGTAAAATATCAGAACTAAATGACATTTATTTGAACTGTGCAAAAAAGACAAACTCAGTATTTGCAAAAATGTGTATTCACATATTTTCTGAAACCTTATTTTGTCTTTTTGCACAGTTCAAATAAAATGTCATTTGAGCCCGAGATTTTGCAGAAATGGGCAGAACTAATATACGTACGACTCCAATTTATTTTAGAATTTTTTGACTTGATTTACTATTTTTTGAATTTTTGAAAGAAGCAGGAGTAGGTGAGCTCGGGCTCACTCTAGAGTTTCCGTAGTATATACGTACGTCATAATAACATAGGAAAAATCTAGTGCTTCTTGCGCTCCAAGCCTCCAGAGAAGCATTGGCACGTCAAATCAGCGGCCAACAGCAGCAGAGTGCCAGTACTAGGCGGCCCGAGCACCAGACCAGCGGTAGGCTAGCTAGGCGTCTACGAGTACCAGAAAATTTCCACCATCCCGAGGCGGCGGCGCCCTGCTTGAGGTTTCCGCTTCACCGACTCTGCTCCCGGTGGTCGGGAGCACGCGACCGTCGCCACCCCCACGGCCACACGCACACGGTCGGTCCGCACCGGATCGGATGGGCTGCCGACAGTAGCGCCCAAAACGAGGATCGCTTATCCGCTACGTGGCCCGGCGTACCGCACACCGAGACCCCGCCACCCACCCGGCGGGAAATAGGAAAAACTCCTCCCGCGCTCGCTGCTCTCACTCCCGCCTCCCTGAACTGAATTGACCGTATTACCCTTCCGGCTTTGACCGGTCAGATACTCAGAGGGCACCGTCCGGGCCAGGCCCAGCGAACAGCAGCGTCTAGAAGACCTTACCGGGCCGGGCCCAACGAACGGCATGGTAGATCACGGGCCGGCTACTAGTACTTTGATTGGTGGGGCCGTGATGCAAGCCCGTTCGCCCCGGGAATGCGTGGAGAGGGGTATAAACCCTAGAACGGTCTCGGGCCGCCTCCTCCTCGGACGCTTCCAGTAAACCCTCTCTCGATTCCCTCCGGTCGCCCACACCACCACCTCTCGCCAAGTCGCCATGGCCGGCGGCGGCGACTTCCAGGGAAGTAACAAGCGCAAGCGCGAGGCCCCCGCGGGGAAGAAGTCCTACGACGCCACCGCGGGGCGCGGCGGCGGCGGCGGCGCCAAGGAGAGGCCGCAGCCGGTCACCGCCAAGGACAAGCGCGTCGCTGCCAAGGTACCGGGGGTTGCTTTACTGCTTCAATTTTATGAGCACTCTGGTCGTGTTTGAGCTTAGACTGGAGTGGTTTCGACCGTGGCAGGAAATGTCCGAGTCGAGGAAGATGAAGAGGAAGCACAACTACAACCTCGAGAAGGTACTTTTTTTTTTAATTGGTTCTGGCACCGCCTGCTTCGATTTGGACGCCCAACTCAACTCCTGCTGTGGCCTTGATCATGTTCCCTATCTTTTCCCGTTGTATATTAATCGATTAACAGTAGAGTAATGCCTATAGTAGTAGTGTATCTAGATCTCTGTGTAATTGTAGTAATGACAGATGATCATCATGTGCTAAACCTGAATTTGATTTTTGTTATCGAACCCTTTGATCCCAGTAGATAGTGCCAATGTCTGCTCTTGAATCACCACATTTCAGAACCATATTTTGGCCGACCCTAATCTTGTCTGCTTTGGTGCACCTAAATATTTACAGGAACTTACCGTACTGTGGGAGAAGATGAGATGCCGTGATGTGAGCAAGGAGAATAGATCCAAGTAAGTGCTCCACTGTCTCAAGTCTCGTGAGTTGCTACTCATGTTCAAGTTCTTACACCGATGAGTTTATCGTCTGTACAGGCTAGTAACTGAGGCTCTCCGTAAAATGGATGGGAAGTATATGGAAATTGCTGGATCCCATGTGACGGCACGCGTTCTTCAAGTATGTTGAGAGCATATGGCGCTGTTTATGAACGTGTTTCTATGGTGCTTTGCTACTTGTTCTGATTCGCAACTTTTTTTTTTTCGGCAGACATGTGTGAAGTGGTGCTCACAGCCAGAGAGGGATCTTATATTTGTTGCCCTGCAGCCACATTTGCTCACTCTTTCGCGCCAGAAATACGCTGTTTTCCTCGTAAAGAAGCTCGTAAAACTTGGTAAATTTCACTATGGTCTACTCTGAAACTCATACAGAGAATGTTGCTTGATATTTTGATAATCCTTGTCTTCACTAACATGTCTTTTGTTTGTGACTTCAGCCACTAAAAAACAGTTTGACTGGTTCATCTCTTCCCTTCATGGTAAAGTTGCTTCGCTTCTTCGTCACAACATAGGAGCGGCAGGTATATGTTACTATGTGTTACTATCACAACTTGTTAGGAAACTTGCCATGTATAGTAGCAGCAGGAGTTAATGGTTCTGTGCCATTGTATGCACGTGTTTCTATTTTGTATACATGTAATGGAGTCCATTATAATCTCACTGAGATGTAATTTTCTTTCAGTTGTTGACTGCGCATTTCAGCGAGCAACACCACGTCAGAGAAGAAGTTTGCTGTTGGAGTTGTACTCCACTGAGCTTCAGCTGTTCAAGGGCCTGACCGAACAGAAGTCCTGCAGGTTGGCGCACTAATATCTTCTCATATATCTGCTTTGTTTTCCCTTAACTTTTACCAATTACGTACAAAATTTTCTACTTTGAGCAGGTAAATATTGTCATTGTAGTTCCATTATCCTGTCATAGGTGTCTGCAGTTAGTCTGTGCAATATCCTAAAATTCATCTTTCCTTTTCAGTTTGTTAGAAACAATTTCCAATCTTGGATTACAGAAATCATCTGTCCGACAGTATATGACTACTATTATCCAGCCAATTTTGGAGAAAGGTATTGTTGAGTACTCCATAGTACACATGGTCATATTGGAATACTTAACAATTGCTGATAAGGTAAATGTGCTTTTTGACACGTTTGACCTGTGTTTGCAACAAAACTACCCTTTTTCGTTAACTTTTTCTTTAGCTTACTGCACTATCTAATGCATGCCTGTTTTTCGTAGACTTCTGCCTCGGACGTTATTCATCAGTTGATCCCCCATCTTACTATAGGGCCATCTGTGTTAGATGGAGATGAGTTATCAGGTGAACCTGAAGTACCAACGAAAACAAAAGCTAAGAAGAAAAGATCTTCAGAACCACTCCTCATTCGGATCGTGCACACAAGGGAAGGGTTAAAATTAGCGCTTGCTTGCCTCAAGCATGGCAGTGCGAAGGTATCTTTTCTGTTTTTTCTTCTTTCCACCAACCAGTCAATCACTTGGTTTAACTTGCACACTCGTCTGTTTATTAGATGTTAATTCCAAAACTGTTGTTGATTTTAGGGACACTTACGAATCATGCAAATTGAACTGTGCATTAGTTAGTGTCCGCATGCTGCATATTTGTTAATCATCAGTATTTCTTTTCCTTCACGCTTTTTCCCACAGTAATGTTGCGATTTAACATGGTAATGCACTTCAGGATAGGAAGAAGATTATCAAAAGCTTGAAGGGGCACATTATGAAGCTTGCTCTGAATGATTATGGATGCCTTGTAAGTGATGTCTCCCTATGCAACATATTTTAGTGTGGAAAATGGGATGCTTTTGTGTGTTTACACTTTAATATATAAAATTATTCTCCCAATCCCGACATTTTTTTTTTCACGAATCCCAATCCACACAAACTTAAGATGATTTTATGCTCCCAAGCGTTTTATCGGCACCTGTACTAACATGTCTCTTTTCTACAGTTCCTTGTTTGTCTTCTCTCCATTGTTGATGACACGAAACTTGTTAATAAGGTTAGCTACCACCGATCATCCACTTCAAGCGAGTGTTATGCTACCATTACAAGGTATCTGAAGTGACATGCTTATAGCTTCTCTTCAATTTTTGTAGAGTGTAATTCAAGAGCTGGCAAAGCAGTTAAAGCAACTCGTATTTGACAAGGTAAAAAAAAAAGGAGTACCTACTTCTGATTTGTGCTTTTTATTGATTTATTAAATAATTAAATGAACATGAGACTATTTATGATGGAGCTCTTTGCTGTTACAGAATGGTAGACGCCCATTGCTACAGCTACTTCACCCACTTTGCTCACGTTATCTAACGCCAACTGATTTGGCTTGTCTGCATTACACTGTACATTCCCTTATTTCAAAGGCAAGTTAGCTGTACTGTTAGCTATTATGTACTTTGAGGAGAAACATATACCAAAACTTTGCTATGTTGGTTCAGGATGAGGCATCAGAGAGTGCTACTGTTAACTTGGAGAGTAAGTTGGATGCTGTAGCTGACAAAGAACATGGGGGTTCAGATGACAAAGAACATGGGGGATCAAAAGACACACTGTTTGCATTTGACAGCAAGAAGGACCCGTTTCAACGGCGACAGGAATTGTTGAAAAGTGAGCTTGCTGAGGTGATGCTCTTGACTTGTATTTGGTTTTCCTTTACTCAACAGCTGTTCTATCAAAGCATGTACTTTTCCCCCTAAGAGAGCTACATTGTTATTACAATAGTGCTAATATGTGATTTAAGGGTGACCATTTGTCACAAAACCCCTAGTCCCAACATGACTGGGCTCCCATTAGTCACAAAGCCCCTAATTCCATAATATACATCATTCAATGACTTGTCAAACCTTCCTATAGGAATCAAGACAAAATTCGCGCATTGGAAAGTATCTTGTCTAGTATACACATGCACCACACAAACATAAGATGGGTGTTCATTATCAGGTTTTACTGTATTTTCTAGCCTACAGACTTATCTGTGCCTGATTAGTTGCAGATAAAGTTGCTGATTGTATCACTGCATGATGACCTTTATTTATGGTTGCACTTAATTGAATATGAATCCTAGGTGTTGTACTGGTAGATTCAATCTACTTGCAAGTGATAGCCACTCAGTGCAACACTGAATATGGTGTGATTGGAGATAATGTATTGGAGGTTACCACTAACAGGCTTTAGAGGATATAATGTTGGTGTTGCCTTTCCTTTGCAGGCTCTCATCCAGACATGCATTGAAAATGTTGGAGAGTTACTTCGAACAAACTTTGGCAAAGATGTATTATATGAGGTAATTTCATTAGTCCATGCTCGCCCTCTATAGTCGGTGTCTTGGTATATTCAGTCATCTATGACAGTTCTTCAGGAAAAAAATCCTTAGACATATATTTATATGTACATAACCATCTGATTGACCATTAGCTCAACTTCTTTTTCTTTTCTTCACAAGAGATAAACATTGTAGAGCTTCATGTCAAAAGATAGTTCCTAATTTTTATTCTCCGATGTGGAGAAAGATGGAACCTTTTCTCTGGGGCATGTTAGTCTTTAACGAGCGTCATCACTGTGCATGTGTTTGCTTTATAAGAACTGCTGCAAGTTATGCTGACTAAAATTCTGTGTTGAAATTTCCAAGGTTGCTGTTGGTGGAAAAGATAATGTTTTGGAGGGCATCACTGAACAGAGCCACCTACTTCATGATGCAATAGCTTGTGATGCAGCACAGCCAAAGACGGAGGACACTGAACACGCCTTTGAGAACTTTTATTCCAGCCGTATAATCAGAAGAATGATACTTGATTCTCCCGCATTTGCTGCCACCCTCTGGAAAAAAGCTCTCAAAGGGAAGTGCAAGTTATATGCTGATGGATACAGGTACCTGAAACTTTCTCCTTGAGATGACGGTTCTTAAGTCGTATATGACGTTTGTTCTGTTTCATCACTTTTGTGAACCATGTGATGCTCTTTGATATGCTTGGCCTATGCCTGATGAGCTTTACTTGTTCTGAACTTCTTGGTCAATGCAGCTCCAAGGTGATTGCGGCATATCTGGAATCTCCAGATTCCAAGGTGAAGGATCTCGCGAAATCCGAGCTGCAGCCGCTGATTGACAGTGGGATACTGAAAATCCCGGACCATAAAGCAGCTGAGAAGAAGTGAGCTTTCTCGGTGGGCCTTTCGCCATCGCCTGTGACACGAGGAAGCAAAGATGGCGTCCGTGCTTGCGTGATAGATAAAATTTTGTCACTTGTCCTTGTTATGATATGTTAGTTTGCAACAATGAGCAGGGAATTGCCGCATCACCTGTGTACCCTGAGAACATAATCTTGCCTATTTGGTGTATATCTGTTGTACTCAAGATACGATCCTGCTCCATTTTTGTACGTTTTCGCTGAGTATAGCCAGATTTTACTAGTCCAGGTTTTCAGATTATAAGCGGGGAAATAATCATTTGAGTAGCATCACAGATCTAGAACAGATATTTTATCCCCTAAAAATTCGGATATTCGCTGAATATTTTGTTGCATTACAACTGAACTAAAACGTGGAAGAGAAAATAAGCAACACATAGATCCGGGAACATCTTTTCAGAGAGAAAAAAGAAGTAAGTTTGATCACCATGGTGCTGAGAGCACGTCACCAAGCAGGACGCCTAGTTCTCGCGTCGCGCTCCGGTGCGGTCCTGACCTGGTACACCGGCGACTCGCAGCAGCTCCCTCCGCCTCTGCAGGTCCACCCATGGTCCTGGCCTCCCACACCGAGCTCCTGCTCAAACGGCCGGCACCCGGCGAACAGCGGCGGCGGCCGGGCGTGCGGGTAGCCGGGGAAGCGGTGCTGGTCGGAGGGGTCGAAGAGCGGGAAGGACTGGCGCCGCCGCGCGACGTCGCCGTTGGCGCGCAGGCAGTCGTCGATGACCCGGCACTCGTCCCGCAGCCGGTTCTGCACCTCCCGCAGCGCCTGCGTCGGCGGCCTCCTCCCGCTCACTCCGCGAGGTTTGGCCACGGAGCCGTGCGCCTGCTGCTGCTGCTGCTGCCGCGCGGAGGGCGCCGACGACGGCGTGGACTTCTTGTCGGAGCTGGCTCGGTGCCTGGTGGCGGTGGCGAGGCCGAGGCGGGCGTAGCACGCGGCGCAGAAGGCCGCGGCGCGCTCGGCGTCGAAGGCTCTCCGCCGCGCCTTGTCCGTCAGGCACTCGTGCGCCTGCAATGCAACGCCATGGACGCCACGTCAGTCAGCTGCTGCTAGTAGCTGTTGAACTGTGTGCCAAATTACCGTAACGTGTAAAATATAAGTAATTACAATTGAATTGCTCATTCAACCGTGGTTAACTGGTTATGTGTTGGGCAATTCGAATTCGAAACCCCTGCATGTAGGTGACGAGATTCCACATTCCACAACCAAGTAAATACTAGCAGAAACTGACGCCTGCGCATTCAGTGGTGGAGGTAACAAACAAACTGCCAATCTATGTCCGTGGGTTTCGGATCGATCGCAGCACGCATGCAACAACCTACTGGATCATCATCATTCGAGTATAAACTAGTTTTGGGTTGGCAATAGAAAAGACAAAGATTCGAAATGGACCGCAAGATCATCATGAAAAGGGAGGGGCACTACCCAACCCCAATGCGCATGCGGAGTGAGCAGCCATGCGTGTGTGTGAATCACTGTACCTCGGAGACGAGCTTGAAGGCGAGCTCTGCTTTGGGGTGCCTGTTCTTGTCCGGATGCAGCTGCAGCGCTGACACATGTACAACGATGTTACCGTCAGTTTCATCACCGATTAGATTCATGGGAAGGTGGCGCGGATGCAGGATGCGAATATACCGAGGTGGCGGTAGCGCCGCTTGATGGCGTCCTCCGACGCGGCCTCGCCGATCTGCAATGCACGCACCGGTTCCCGGCAGACAAGGAATTAGCTGTTAACACGGCGACGGAAAACAGAGTCGGAAAGAAGGAGGATGCGCGTGCTTGGGAACGTACGGCGAGGACGAGGTACCAGTCCACGAAGTGCGGCCGGCGCGGGGACCGGCGGCGGTGCGTGCAGGACGCGAAGGCCGCCGACGCCGCGCACACCTCGCGCGCCACCTGCGCCTTCCCGGCCACGGTGTCCGCCATTGGCACGATCGAGCGAGCAGAGAACCCCGCACCCTCAGCTCCCGATCCGGATGGCCGTGCGAATGCTCTGGCCGGTCGCTGCCTGCAGAGTACACAGGTAACACATATATAGAATGCTCTGGCCGGCGCTGGTCGGGCAGTCGGGCGTGTGAGATTTTTGTCGCAGCTCCTCCGGCGTGGCGTGGCGTGGGCTAGTGGCTAGTGGGGGAGGAGATCGAGATGGGGCGGGGCGGTTCCGAGGAGGAAGAAGGAGTGGAGCCGCAAAGACCGGGGATTGCGGGTGCATGCGAGTCGCGTCGCCAGTTTCATTTTTTTTTTTTTGAGGACAGAGAAAGGAAGGAGAATGTTCACGTCCGAAGTCCGAACTGAAGATGAATTTTTTTTTGAGGCTGAGCCAATCTTGATCGGCATGATGTCCCAATCTTCTAGCTCCGGTTCATCTTCCCCGATGAAGATGAATTTGACAAGCGTTTTGCCTCCGCAATGGATTCTCAAATCGAACCTGAGCCAGATCGCGGCAACTGGGGAGACAGGTGCCGCTGCTGGTACCCGCTGACGACTGAGCATATCAATTGCCGTGTCATCGGCGTCGACATGCCGTCGTCCACCGCTAAAGCGCCACACGCGCATCTGTGCTAGGGCTTGCCGGGCGTCCAAAAAGGGTCGCCGAGGGCTTGGAGGGCTTGCCGACAGGAGCTGCGCTGCCTCCTCCAGGCATCCACTACGGCACTGAGGACTGGGAGATTCGCGCCGGTGGGGTCTCCTAATGGAATCAAAATCGAGATTGGTGGAGTTCAGATATCAAGGCTTCACCGCCGGCCGGCTGAGATGGCGGCATGCTCGACGGATTTGAGCAACGCGGAGGGAGGAGGCCGGAATGGCCGTCGTCTACAGAGAGCTGGTGGGAGTGAGGATTGAGGACTGGAGAGCTGGTCAGGTACGGCTTTCGCTGTCCCAAGCGGCCGGCACAAGCGTCTCACGATGGAGGGGCATGACGCTAGAGTACCTCTTCCTCCTTTTTTTTTTTGTTCTGGTAGCGACCGAATTAAGCGCTCTGCGTTACACGCTCCGACGCTTACCTATTAATATGATTTTATTTTTATTCCTCTAAGCGCCCATCCAAACGTCCCGCAATGTACTTGCCCTAAGGGCGCTTAGACCGAGCTAGGACGGAAATCCCAGCGGTTACTTGCGATTCCCACCCGAGTCTGGGATTTTGCCTCGCGCCGGCGCTTGAGCCAAATTTTAACGGACGCACTGATTTTGCGGGAAGCGGACGCTACCCAAGACGCAAAGGAAAAGAACGAACAGCCTTCTTCTTCAACAAACGAGCGATATGGAGCCATGGAAAATTGACAATTGCATCTCCGTTGAGACTCGCCAGCGACAACCGAGGGCATGTGCTTGATCAGAACGAGGCGGCGGTTCCCATGGTTTGGGTAACCGGGCGGGATTTCCGGTTACCGGTCGGTAACCGCAAATCCCGAGCACCCCCGGGAAATGGTCATACCGGACAAAAAATCCCGAAATTTTTGAATTTTAACGTATTTTGACAAAACAATTACCAAAATTTAACCTTTTTTTTTGAATTTCTGAATTTTGGTTTTTAAATTCGTTCGGTAACCGGTCGGGATTTTCCGGTAACCGCGGTAACCGGAAATCCCGACCCCCCTCGGGATTTTTTTTACATCCGGTATCCAAAACCTTGGCGGTTCCATTTTTTGAAAGAAAGAAAGAAATTGCTGCAGATGAGGAGGTCGGAGACTCGGATATAGGAAATTTGCTACAGGTATCGAGGTCAGCCATGGGGATTGCAGAGGAGAAGGTTGGCCATGCCGATTCCGCTAGAACGGGCGACAGTAGAGCTAGCTAGCTCGCCGCCGGCAGCATTCTATTCCCCATAGCCGGCGGGCGCTTAATTTGCCGCACACTACAAGAAATTCATCACGTAGAGACGTTAAATATGAGACGCTTTTATTTTCGTCCTTAGGATAGGGGGGCAGCTCAACGTAGGGCCGGTTATTTAGACGCTGCACATAACGTCTCAAAATTTATATTTATTGACAAGCGAAATAAATAGATTGGCTAATTTGTGAGTATATAGGGACAAATTCTAAGACGTTTTGGAATGCGTCCATACAATTAACCTTGTGAGAGTGGAGAAATTAATTTTGTGCCGGGCAAAGATCACTACCAGATGGACATTTCGTGTATAAAATACGGACTCGACGGGAAAAAATGCTATGAAGAAAAAATAAGCCCATGGTAAATACTCTCAACACAAAATTTTAGCTGAAGCTAAATTCGAACTGTTAACCGCAATTTTGTTTCACGCGATCCTCCTTGATAAGTAACCCAACACGTTCGTGACCTTATGCAGATATGAAGGCATATATATCCCAACTCGTCCAACTTTTCTATTTTTGACAAAAATAACCGTTTTCATCTGCCATATATTGGAAAAATTCTATAGATGATATATCCACCCAAACAAAATTGGAGTGGATTTGGGTTGGCGGCCTTTCTGCCTAATTCCAATTTATTGTCTCATGTCTTATTTGAAAGTATATTATAAAACATGTTTTTTTGATAATTATTTCAAAATTTTATTTTCCACTTAGAAACGAAATAATTAAACCTTTTTTTTCCTTCAGGCACTTTGTCAGTTTTACTTCTTAAGATAAAAAAATATTCCGGCTGATTATTCGTTCTAACGCTAACTGCTGTTATTTTACCGCTTAAGATTAAAAAATATTCGAGATTATTTTTCGTTGTGGCGCTAATTTTGGTTGTTTTACCGCTTAAGAAAACACTCCCTCTTATATTTTGAGAAAAAAATCCGTAATATATCCCCTTCTCGCCTACATCTTTTTCTTAGCCGAAGGGGATCCCTCGCATGCATCTCTACAGCCGCCACCGCGAGGATACCCTGCTCCTCAGATTGGATCCGTGGCTCTACCTCCTCCCAGGTTCTTGCCTCATCAAATCCATCTCATTTACATGTTATATAACTAGGGTCAGCCGGTGAAGACGGCGGCGTCGGTGCCGTCATGGTCGATGGTGAAGTGGTAGGAGTTGCTGCGGCCTGCGGTTAGATGTGGTGCGTGAGTGCTTGTGCAATGGGTGTGGTACTGGGTGCAGGATTCCCATGGATCCATCTCGTGTAGAACCCCAGCAACCTCCATCCAATCCGCAGTCAATCCGCTTATACTGAGATTGATCTTTGTGCAGCATCTGCTGCTCATGTTTTCTACTTCTTATAGTGATAGGAAAGTATGGCGTAATAAGCGGAAAATTTAGGGGCTACTACTCTTTTACATTACGCGGCCATAGCAATTAGATAAATTTAGGTACTACCGTACTAGTATATTCTGAATTTTTCTTTTCTCTTCACAAGGTTCTATCCATGCGTCGCATCTGGTCAGTTTAGGTGCTAGTATTATTTTCCAGGCCATACTTTCCAGGCCACGCGCTGCCTTGTTCTTTTCTAGACAGATCCAAGCATAATTGTTTGCTTATAATATACAAATCTGTTTAACGTATTGGTCAGTTTTGGCATGTGATATGTAATGCATAACAATACCAAATTCAAGTGTACTTATGTCTGCAGTTTCATAACCACAAACGTATTAATTCATTTTTTTTTCCAGCACATATGCAAATTCATCATTTCCACATGAAGACAAGATTACTAAGGTATTTCATGGCTTTTACTCAGTTACGACACTGCACCTACTTGCTTAACATGAACTGAAATGGGTTTCAACTGTAGGAAGCACACCCAAAACAATTATGCTAAAGAACATCAGGGTTGTGTACCACGTGAACAGGTTAGTAAGCAGGTATATCCTACTGTGGATTTGATTTGGAATCAGCGTGGTTGTATTTTTTTCTACAAGTATTATTACTGATTATGTTTGTTCATTCACAGTTACAACAGCCACGCCCTGAAAATAGTAGCAGACAGAGTTATGACAATTAATCTTTAGGACATCGGCGCATAACTGCTATGGTGCAAAAGAAATTTCACTTTGTTTATCAGGCCTTATCTAAGTTTTAATTCTTGATGTATATCTCATATGATCTTTTGATGCAGAAAGCAAGTAATGAAAACTCTACTGAAGCAGACCAAGGTTTTGATGTATCATTTTCCCACATAATCAACCTACTAATACGGTATATTCTAACAAACTATCTAAACCAACGTTGTTTTGTTGTGTCATACAAGTAATAGTGCCATTTCTTAAATGTTTTATTTCTTCAAGTTACAAGATAAGTTTGAAGTCTATTTGTTTTCACAATCCCGAGAAACTAAAATAAAGATGCAGCGATAGGATCTTTGATTACTTAAGATAAAGCGTATGTGGTTGGAGGAAACATATGCTTGGAGATAAATATTGTTCAGTTCTCATTAACGGTCCCACACTGACTGCAGATGAAATTTTGCCTAGACCATATAGAGGTATTCAAACTGTGAGGAGATGCTTTGGGTCATGTTATCACTTGGCCTGGGTTCTATATATGTAAGTACATTTTAATCTGTACACGCATTACATTCCCTTGTTAGTTTTGATCCGTGCTTAATTATTTATTTATAAACTTTGTGCATTGTAGTTCAAAAAGAAGAAATCGAGCTCAAGATAGACAAATAATTACCAGGTATGTTACGTTCTTCTGATTTTTCTTAATAACGGAAGACTAAGGAAATTCGCAAAGATTTGGTTTTAATAGTTGCATCCAGCTATGTTATGGCTAGATACCCAATTGTTTGAGTAATTTTGCAAAACTTGTACTTTACATATATCAAATGTTTCTAATAGGAAAATTTACTAGTACCTTTCTTGCTCCTCCGCTTGGTATTTTACCGTGCCTCTTTCATTTCTTCTGCGTGACAAACATGTAATTATTGGTACCGATGTCCATCCCATGTATATGTGAGCAAAACCAACAGTCAAGTGGTCAGCTTGTTGAGTACTCCGGTATGGTTTCTATGGAACTTCCTCTTGGAAGAATGCACAGAAGTGATGTCACACAGATTCAGCGAGCGGGGTTGATATTTGATAGCCCTAGTTCAATTCAGGAGTTGAGCATGGTATTCCTAACCTGGCAACACGTGTACATAGGACATCTTTAAATACATCTTATGATTATGAAGATATTGCCAATGCACATAAGGCAACATCAGTTTCTATACATTTGATCCAGCAGGCAAACGGATGCAAATTTTAGCTGAGAATAGCAAATCTTTTTCATGCATGATTTGTCTTAGATCCATTTATTGTATTTAATCAATTGAACTTGTCATCTGGCCTTCTACTAACTTTTTCCACGGGTCCATGACTTGCTTTTCAGGTTAAATCTGGAGCGAAGTAGGACTGAAATGAAAGAAGATGGAGAGGGGCAAGGCATTAGTTTCCACATCAATAAATCTATTGTGGGATATTTACTGTTATTTTTGAGAGATAATTGTAATATAGGATTTTTATGATTTTCCAGTTCATGATCTTTCTCAATGTATATGTGAATTGTCAATATGTATATTCTATTCAGTTTCAAATTTATTTTAATATTAATGAATCTATTTCGTTGGTTACAATGGCCCTGCCCTATATGTGAACCTAGACATGAAAGAAAAAGTCTCTTTTTTACATGAATTTCCGGAAAAGAATATGCCAGCACATATCAATTTTGAGACGCTATATCTAAAATACTAGCAAATAATATATGCACGTATATACATAATGTGTACAAGATGGGTATCCTGTGTAGACTTAATGTGTATTGACTAAAAAAAACATATCTAAAATAAAAACATCTCTAAAATATATTTGAGACGCAAACTTGGCATGTTTATTTAAATGTCTCTAGGTAGATAGACATGCTTTTGAGCGTCACAATGATAACGTCTTTATGTACCTAGACACGCTCACCAAACGTCCTTCTATTACTTAAGACGGTGCATAAGAAGACGATCCTATGACGCTTTACGAAAGCGGCTATACAACCCTCTAGAGATGAAATTTTATGTCTACCTTTAAACTTAGCGTCTCTACATGTCTGTTGTGTTGTAGTGAAAAATGCATGGAATGAGATTGGATGATTTTTTTGGATAAGGTAGCAAAATGGCAAACATTTTATTCATCTTTTGCTTACACAAGTGTTGCTCCTTATAAAAGACTTGGATGGTACCGTAGGTCATCAGATAAAGCTACCCATGATTATGAGCTTGGTCCACCGGATGGTAGGTCGGAAACATTGAGATTTCCCGAGCTTTTCTTTTTGAAAAGAAAAATACTACATTTTTTTTACCGAAAATTGGCGTCCAAAGCCACCCTAGTTTCCCAAGGAACACATTTCACTTAAAATATAAAAGTAGCCCCCTCCATAGTTTTCCAACGAAATGAGACATCCCACGGTTACAGAAGACAAACATTATGAAATAGTCAATAAAAACATTGTGAAGCGCTAATCTCTCCGATGGTAAATATTGATGTTTGATAATTTGGATCAGCCATACATTGGGGTTTACCGACACAGATCTTATCAATTTAAATGACAAGACAGTAAAGGGTGTAATGTGCATTAGTTGGTATGAGTTGCGCGGTGGTATGAAACCACTGACCAAAAGGTTAAGAACACTGAAATAGCATGTTTGCCCCATATGTTGTTTTGGTAATTAATGACAATCTCTATGGACTAATGTGTGCCTTGAGTTATATTTGTAGTATTGGTCCATAAGGAATGCTTGAACTCCATATGTTGAAGTCAAGGCTAAAAGAAGAAGATTATATGTTGATCAAGGCTAAGTGCAAGTTGATCAACATACAAGATAAGGGCATGTGAAGATATGCGAAAGAGTGTCTCTCCCATATTAGTGTATGGGGGACCGGCGGCGGTGCGTGCAGGACGCAAAGGCCGCCGACAACGCGCACACCTCGCGCGTCACCTGCGCCTTCCCGGCCACGGTGTCCGCCATTGGGCCGATCGAGCGAGCAGAGAACACCGCACCCTCAGCTCCAGATCCGGATGGCCGTTCGAATGCTCTGGCCGGTTGCTGCCTCCAGAGTACACAGGTAACGCATATGTAGAATGCTCTGGCGGCGCTGGTCGGGCAGTCGGGCGTGTGAACCACAGGAGCATGCGGAGAGATTTTTGTCGCAGCTCCTCCGGCGTGGCGTGGGGTAGTGGCTAGTGGGGGAGGAGATCGAGATGGGGCGGGGCGGTTCCGAGGAGGAAGAAGGAGTGGAGCCGGAAAGACCGGGGATTGCGGGTGCATGCGAGTCGCGTCGCCAGTTTCGTTTTTTTTTCCGACGAGGATAGAGAAATAAAAGAAAATGTTCACGTCCGAACTGTAGATCGACATCCAGACGATCGACAATCCACAGTTCTCACTTCGAACTGTGGAAAATGCTTACGAACTACTGCTCTCTGGAGGGAAAATGTATTCCGTTTTAGGATTTATTTGGATGGACCACACATTAGTAAGTTTCACCATTACAGAGAAAAAAGGATGAACGTGTACTATTGGGTTCGTTGATATTTTTAATTCGAGCAATATAGTTCTTGATAGGAAATTGGTCATCAAACTCCGCTCTCATAATTGTATCCATGACCAGAAAGATTAACACTTCTAATATAATAGATCCAAATAACCCATAAAGATATTGTTTAGTAGATTAGCCTTGCATCTAGTATGTTATTATTGCTAAAAGTTTCTGACGGTTGGAGCATGGGTCATGAGGGCATGCACATTGGTTTAGATAGGTGTTGTGTGTACTAATACTCCATGTTATATACAAACAATGTTATAGACAATATATACAACAATTTGTCTGTAAGATTTCTATTTTTAACCATACAACAACAAACTTGTAGTATGTAATTTTTCCGTAAGAAACCTACAAACTATCTATAACTTTTATAGAAAGCCTCACTCGCTCTCTCCATTCTCTTTCCTTCATATACCCAAAAACCATGTATAACCACCCCTTACAGACATCCGAGTTATCACCATTGTACATGTCCTGATGGTTAACGGAGAAGAAGAGCGCACAATGAGAATGGACGGAGACTTTCTTACCACATATGCACACATTGCAACTTCAGTTATCCGGTTATAATTCCCAGTGCCTTCCATACCCATATAGTAAAAATAAAATCCCTCGTATGCGACGACATATGAAAAAATGCATGGAATGAGATTGGATGTTTTTTTTTGGATAAGGTAGCAAAATGGCAAACACTTTATTCATCTTTTGCTTACACAAGTGTTGCTCCTTATAAAAGACTTGGGTGGTACCGTAGGTCACCAGATAAAGCTACCCATGATTACGAGCTTGGTCCACTGGATGGTAGGTCGGAAACATTGAGATTTCCCGAGCTTTCTTTTTGAAAAGAAAAATACTACATTTTTTTACCGAAAATTGAGGTCCAAAGCCACCTCCCCTAGTTTCCGAAGGAACACATTTCACTCACTTAAAACATAAAAGTAGCCCCCTCCATAGTTTTCCAATAAAATTAGACATCCCACGGTTACAGAAGACAAACATTATGAAATAGTCAATAAAAACATTGTGAATCGCTAATCTTTCTGATGGTAAATATTGATGTTTGATAATTTGGATCAGCCATACATTGGGGTTTACCGACACAGATCTTATCAATTTAAATGACAAGACAGTAAAGGGTGTAATGTGCATTAGTTGGTATGAGTTGCGCGGTGATATGAAACCACTGACCAAAAGGTTAAGAACACCCATGTTGGTATTTTATCGAATCACCCGACTAACAATAAAACGGATATGTATATGTTACCCGCTAAAGAATGATTCCCAACTTGATGTCATGTTACTAATGCAATACTCCATACTTTGTACTTAAAATTTAGGATTTTCTATTTTCGTGCCCCTCATTTCCGAAGTTGATGGCTGTCTCCGCTCCCTCTCCCTCTGCCATGGGTCGAGCCAGTGCTTGCTGGTATGTTTTTTAGGCAAGTTTTATGCTTCTTGTGTCCTTGCATCGAGTTAGAATCATGCTGACCGTCGACGGGCTTTCCTTCGTGGTGATGTTTGATCTTGCAAGAAGAAGATCTCCATTTAGGCTGGTCGTCATGGCACAAATCCGGTAGACGTGAAGTTTGGTAGAGTTGATCGAGCTCTAGGACGTAGGGGCTACGGTGGTGGTATTCTATGGGCTCCGGGCGAAAGCCATGTACGGGTCCCCGGTGCAGGCAATGACAATGTCTTGTTTACCTTGTTGAAGGCATTGTCGTGGATCCCATGTCCCTCCCATCATGCCCGTTTCTCCGGGTGAAGACCTAGATCTCTTGTATCGTTGATGACGATGTTCTCTATGTCGTACCCCATGGTGGCATCTCTTTGGAGTTCTAGCCCCACATCAGGCACTCGTTCTCTTGCACTCATGGTCGTCTCATGCCCATTGGCGGTTTGCTTGTGTCGCTGGCCTTGCGATTTCTCGGAGATGGTCTTTTCTTAACCCGATGACACCCATTCCATCTTCATGGACGGCATGCATAAGCTCAAGCTATGAACTTCATCTTCAATTTTTTAACATTAGCTTGTAGTTCTCGCTCTCTTATTTTCTTCCCTGTGGGTGTTTTCCTTCTCTGTTTCGAGCCTTATATTGTAAGCAGGTAACGCCAGTAGTGTTTGTACTCTTGGACGACTTGGGAATTATTAATTTAATGCTAGGCGAAAGCCTTTCATCTAAAATTTCCACACGCGTGTTGCTGAGTGCAAACAAAGCCCTTATTGTCCATGATTTTATACCCCCGCTTTTGATTACTATACGACCAACCAAGCGGGGCCTAACACTTCTTATCAGATAGTTCCAAATAACCCATGTTCATCCACAGAGTTCCGTACAACGGCCTTCAATCCAACAAGTCTCTTCTAGAAAGTTTGAGTTTGGACGGCTCGAGCATGAGGGCATTGGCAGATAATAAGAGCGACTCAACATAGTAAGAACGGATGACCATGGTTCTGTTGAAAATGCAGGCATTCGGATTTCGGTGATCCATTAGTAATTCCCGGTGCCTTCTAAGCCCATACTATTAATATCAAATCCCTAATGTTCAATGACACAACAAAAGGGCATGAATGAGTATGGATGATTTGTGGACAAGGAATTAAAATGCGAAACACATTATTGAAATTTTTCTTGGAGAAGTGTTGCTCCTTATGAAGGGCTTGGGTGGTATTAAATACATGAAATTATGGGTCCTTTGGTAGGTTCATAAGCTAAATCTACCCTCCTGATATAAGCTTGGTCCACCGACCTGTAGATAAGGAACATTGAGATATTGTGAGCTTGTATTTTTGCAAAGAAATATATTTGCACTTGCACCAGAAATTGAGATCCAAAGCCACAACTCCTAGTTTACTAAATCCACATTTTAGTGACTTACAACAAAAAGTAACCCTTCCATGTGTTTCCAACCAAATGCGACGATCCACATTTCCACGAGACAACTGTAGAAAGTACGTAGTACTCAATAAAAACATTACGAAGCGATAACCACCCCATGGCAAAGAAACATTCTTTAAGGATTTGGAATCGGCTATACATTATGAGGCTTCACTGGTACATGCACATGGTTTAGTTTTTAGCCTTGCATCTAGTGATGTTTCGGTAATATGAACTCCCAGAACGTGTTTTGTACATTTCCCAAATGGATAAAGTTGTTATCTTTTCAGAAAAAAATATAAATTTTACATCAAATGACGGAGCCTCAAGTACTGCTCTATTGTGAGGTTTGAGATTCTCTTAATAGGGAGAAAACGGAAGAGGTGTAGAATAATGAAATGAAAGAAATTAACATTTCTGAAACCGTCTCTCTTTTTCTAGAGATTGACGAATAGACATTACTTAACTTGGATAACCACAAACCTATAAAAAAATGGCGATGTGAAAGCAGTTTGCATTCTCCGTCCGACGTAGATAAGTTAGCACCCCTTGCCCCGTCCAACGTGGCTATGTTAGGCCCCTCTTCAAAGGTTCGAAATCTACCTTTTTCCTGGACATCACGTTGCTTGGGCATACAGTGAAAGCTTCTGTAAAACCCCTTTTGTCATCATGGGTTGACAACCTTTGTTAGTTTTTTTTTAAATATGTGTAAATAACCTCTTTGTAATTTTGCCTCTTATTAATAAAGAACCGTGGGGGACTCCCCTACATTAAAAGTTCAAACACAAAATGTAGGCCCCCCTACCTTCCACGTGTGCATCATATTGTTTTGAGGTTAGAGACAATTGTCCTGCTTTCCGATTAGAGTTTTTTTAAAGAGGTTTTTTTGCATTACATTTTATTACATAACCAAGGCTATATCAAAAGGGATCCTAAATCACAACCGCTATGTCTCCCAGGTCCTGAGAATGGGCGTAAGCCCGCTGAGCTATCTCCTCCCAAACGAGGTGGGCCACTTCCATCAACAACTTTGCCATGTTAAGGAAAATCTGCATGTTCCGCTCCTTTCAAATCCCCCCACATAGTGTAGATGCCCCTCGCTTCTCCTTGGGGATGTTCGCAATTACCCCATCCCACCAAAAATTTATGCTTCGACCAAGGGCTGCAGGGGCGGCACTTACCGTGCCATTCCATTAAAAAAATCTTTTCTCTGACCGCCGTTGAGAAGCTGCACTCTAAAAGGAGATGCTTGATAGTCTCCGGGTGGATTCTGCAAAGTTTGCAGATTAGGTTGTGAGGCGACCCACGAATAGCAAGATTGTCAGCTGTGAGATTTTTCCCGTGAAGAACCATCCAATCAAAAAATCTGCACCTGGTATGCGTAATTTTGGAAGTATTGTTAGGCATTGTATTGTTTGTTTTTGAAACAAAGCCTCTTAAGTTGTGTTTATGTTGCCGTCGTATTTATTCTTCATGAAACTACATTATCAATTAGTTAGTACATGCATTTGAATCAATTAGTTTGAAATAACATATGTACAAACGCATAGTTTAGTAACTTTGAGCATCTCTAGTAGATGCTCGAAATTTTAGGCCTCAAAAAGTGGTATAGAGGCTCTCTAAATACACTTTGGCCTGTTCTATAGGAGAAGGATACTGCGTGCATTGTCGGACGTCTATCAACTATAGCCTAGCTCTATAATCTTCCTATCATGTAAGACACACCTGATAGCGCTTAAACTTTTTTTTGTTTTATTTTATTTCTTAATTCTTTTTTAGAATATTTTTTTCTCAGCAGACAGAAGGATACTGCGTGCATAGTTAGATGTCCTAAAACAGTACTACTCCCTCCGTTCCTAAATATAAATGATTTAGTATTTCTCTTTCCATCCGTATCTAGACATGTTTTAGTGCAAGATTCATTTGAACCTTACACTAAAATATGTCTAGATACGGATGGAAAGAGAAATGCTAAAACATCTTATATTTAGGAACGGAGGGAGTACGTGCCAACCTCGCCGCCTCGCCGCCTCACCGCTTCATGTAGAAAAGGCGAGCTTGTGATTAGGGTTCGTGGACCCATCGCAGCCTCACCAACCTCACAGCCGGACGGTGCTCGCCCCTCACACGCCTCCCTCTCTCCTCTTCTCGTCCCCAACGCGAGTTTCCGGAGCTCCCCGTAAACTAGTCGGCTAGTGGTTGTTTTAGGCTTGCATCGTGTTTGGGTAGCCAAACTGAAAACACTGCATGGACGTAGCTTCAACAGTTACTGGAGGGAAGAACAGACACATAAGAGCAAGAACCCATGAGCGAGGTCAAGTTAAACTAGCGCACATTGCAATTTTGGTGATCTGTTTGTAATTCCCTATGCCTTCCATGCTCATGCTATCAAAATAAATTTCTAATGTACAGAGACGCAACAAGCAATGACGGAATGAGATTGTAGAATTTCTAGATTAAAAAGTAATAGTATGGACACACTATTCGCATTTTCCTAGGGAAGTCTAGCTCCTTATAAAGACTTGGGTGGTAGCATTCATATGAAGTCATGTGACCTTAAGAGGCTATAAAATATTACAGCCTATTATTATTTTTAAATAAATTGATACCATAATCCCACAATAAAAAATGCTGCCATGCAAAATAAAAGTTACAACAAATAGAAGCTTCCATAATTTAGAGAAATATCATAAATCGAAAAAACTCTCGAAACAGGCTTTCGCCTGCTTTATAAATAAAGCCACACCACCGAACTGATACAAAGTGATGAAATTACCTCGTACAAAACAGATCAAAGATGAAAAGAAAATAGGAGTAGCCACACCCCGAACAAGCACCATAGACTAAAAACTAGATATGCCACCACGCCTCCATATGAAAGCACCGGACGTCGTCACACTGCACCCACCAAGTTGTCGTTGGAGAGGGACGTATGTCCTCTCGCTTCAGGCCGTTGAGCGACGATCATGCCAGCACACAACGAGAATCAGGAGTAGTGGAATTAAAACACGTGTAAATTATAGGAAGTCTCTGATGACAATGGTGTGAGACCGATAAGTACCGGAGCTCCACGACGACACCCTCAAGAGGTCCAACGCCGGAAATTTGTGATTTCCTTTAAAAGAAAAATATTCACATTTGCGCCGGAAATTGAGGTCCAACGCCACCGCCCTAGTTTCCCAAAGTCCACATTTCAGTAACTTAAAACATCAAAGTACCCCCTCCATGGGGTTCCAACCAAATGTGACGATCCACAATTACATGAGATAAACATTATGAAATACTCAATAGAACCATAGTGAGTTGGATCAACCATACACGAGGGTTCACTGACACTAGATCTGATCAATTTAAATGATAAAACTATAGAGGGTGGGTGCCTTTGTTGGTGTGTCTTGAGCGGTGTTATTAACCTACTGGCAAAAAAGGGGGAAGAACACTCGTGTTGGTATTTTATCGTATCGCCTCACCAGCGATAAAAAGGGATGTGTATATGTAACCCGCTAAAGTAGTAGAATGATTCTCAACTTATGTCATCTTACTAAAGCAATACTCCATAATTTGTACTTAATTTTTTTGTCTCTTGTCTCTTTTCCTATACTCACCAGAAAGAATCACTCTCCTGCAATCACCATTCTATCCTAACCAAACAATATATAAAATATTTCACCGCTGCTTCCTTGAAATATTGTGGGAGAGTGGTGTACAAAATGGCTGGAGCAAGCGGGGACGCCGGTGGATTAGCTGAGGGTGAAGAGTCAAGATTATGAACATAGGAGTATGAAGGGCATGGCATTGTGTTGATCAATGCCGATCTGTGCACACTGTAGTTCCGATAATCAATTGGGCATTCCCGATGCCTTCTTCTATAATCATATTATCAAATCCAATTAGAATGTGGAGAGTCAACAAATTATGTGATAAATGAGCTTTGTAATTCTAAGACGGAGAATTAAAATGTAAAACAAGCTAATATACGGAAGCCCACCTGGGGAGTTTGTTCATCTCCTGTGTCTTTTCCTATACTCACCAGAAAGAATCACTCTCCTGCAACCACCGTTCTATCCTAACGACACAATAAAATATTTAACCGCTGCTTCCTGTGATACCGTGGGAGAGTGGTTTACAAAGTGGCTGGAGCAAGCGGGGACGCTAGTGGATTAGCGGAGGGAGAAGAGTCTGAAATTCGAAACGTATTATGAAAGGGCGTGGCATTGTGTTGATCAAGGCTGATCTGTGCGCACACTTGTTCTGGTCGTTCATTGGGCATTCCCGATGCCTTCTATGCTCACATCATCAAATCCAAATAAGTAGTAGAATATGGAGAGTCAACAAATCATGTGATAAATGAGTTGCCTAATTCTAAGACGGAGAATTAAAATGCAAAACAAGCTATACTTTTCTTCTTCTTAGGGTGCCCCGCTTCTTATAAAGGGGTTGAGTGATAGCACCGACATGAAGCATGTGTACTTCCAAAGGCCGGTAGGTAAGCATCACTTTATTAGGGCATGTACAGCGCAAAGCCCTTAAATAGGCGCTTAAGGAGGAGAAAAAAATGTTACGAAAAAGAAAAATCAACTAAGCGTTCTGTTCCCCAACGCAAGGCGCTAATGACGGAAGCTTTAAAGGCAATTAAGCGCCCTTCTCCTCCAATGCCACTACAACACAACAAACATGTAGAGACGCTAAGTTTAAACGTTAGAGACATAAAATTTCATCTCTAGAGGGTTGTATAGCCGCTTTCGTAAAGCGTCATAGGATCGTCTTCTTATGCACCGTCTTAAGTAATAGAAGGACGTTTGGTGAGCGTGTCTAGGTACATAAAGACGTTATCATTGTGACGCTCAAAAGCATGTCTATCTACCTAGAGACATTTAAATAAACATGCCAAGTTTGCGTCTCAAATATATTTTAGAGATGTTTTTATTTTAGATATGTTTTTTTTAGTCAATACACATTAAGTCTACACAGGATACCCATCTTGTACACATTATGTATATACGTGCATATATTATTTGCTAGTATTTTAGATATAGCGTCTCAAAATTGATATGTGCTGGCATATTCTTTTCCGGAAATTCATGTAAAAAAGAGACTTTTTCTTTCATGTCTAGGTTCACATATAGGGCAGGGCCATTGTAACCAACGAAATAGATTCATTAATATTAAAATAAATTTGAAACTGAATAGAATATACATATTGACAATTCACATAAACATTGGGAAAGATCATGAACTGGAAAATCATAAAAATCCTATATTACAATTATCTCTCAAAAATAACAGTAAATATCCCACAATAGATTTATTGATGTGGAAATTAATGCCTTGCCCCTCTCCATCTTCTTTCATTTCAGTCCTACTTCGCTCCAGATTTAACCTGAAAAGCAAGTCATGGACCCGTGGAAAAAGTTAGTAGAAGGCCAGATGACAAGTTCAATTGATTAAATACAATAAATGGATCTAAGACAAATCATGCATGAAAAAGATTTGCTATTCTCAGCTAAAATTTGCATCCTTTTGCCTGCTGGATCAAATGTATAGAAACTGATGTTGCCTTATGTGCATTGGCAATATCTTCATAATCATAAGATGTATTTAAAGATGTCCTATGTACACGTGTTGCCAGGTTAGGAATACCATGCTCAACTCCTGAATTGAACTAGGGCTATCAAATATCAACCCCGCTCGCTGAATCTGTGTGACATCACTTCTGTGCATTCTTCCAAGAGGAAGTTCCATAGAAACCATACCGGAGTACTCAACAAGCTGACCACTTGACTGTTGGTTTTGCTCACATATACATGGGATGGACATCGGTACCAATAATTACATGTTTGTCACGCAGAAGAAATGAAAGAGGCACGGTAAAATACCAAGCGGAGGAGCAAGAAAGGTACTAGTAAATTTTCCTATTAGAAACATTTGATATATGTAAAGTACAAGTTTTGCAAAATTACTCAAACAATTGGGTATCTAGCCATAACATAGCTGGATGCAACTATTAAAACCAAATCTTTGCGAATTTCCTTAGTCTTCCGTTATTAAGAAAAATCAGAAGAACGTAACATACCTGGTAATTATTTGTCTATCTTGAGCTCGATTTCTTCTTTTTGAACTACAATGCACAAAGTTTATAAATAAATAATTAAGCACGGATCAAAACTAACAAGGGAATGTAATGCGTGTACAGATTAAAATGTACTTACATATATAGAACCCAGGCCAAGTGATAACATGACCCAAAGCATCTCCTCACAGTTTGAATACCTCTATATGGTCTAGGCAAAATTTCATCTGCAGTCAGTGTGGGACCGTTAATGAGAACTGAACAATATTTATCTCCAAGCATATGTTTCCTCCAACCACATACGCTTTATCTTAAGTAATCAAAGATCCTATCGCTGCATCTTTATTTTAGTTTCTCGGGATTGTGAAAACAAATAGACTTCAAACTTATCTTGTAACTTGAAGAAATAAAACATTTAAGAAATGGCACTATTACTTGTATGACACAACAAAACAACGTTGGTTTAGATAGTTTGTTAGAATATACCGTATTAGTAGGTTGATTATGTGGGAAAATGATACATCAAAACCTTGGTCTGCTTCAGTAGAGTTTTCATTACTTGCTTTCTGCATCAAAAGATCATATGAGATATACATCAAGAATTAAAACTTAGATAAGGCCTGATAAACAAAGTGAAATTTCTTTTGCACCATAGCAGTTATGCGCCGATGTCCTAAAGATTAATTGTCATAACTCTGTCTGCTACTATTTTCAGGGCGTGGTTGTTGTAACTGTGAATGAACAAACATAATCAGTAATAATACTTGTAGAAAAAAATACAACCACGCTGATTCCAAATCAAATCCACAGTAGGATATACCTGCTTACTAACCTGTTCACGTGGTACACAACCCTGATGTTCTTTAGCATAATTGTTTTGGGTGTGCTTCCTACAGTTGAAACCCATTTCAGTTCATGTTAAGCAAGTAGGTGCAGTGTCGTAACTGAGTAAAAGCCATGAAATACCTTAGTAATCTTGTCTTCATGTGGAAATGATGAATTTGCATATGTGCTGGAAAAAAAATGAATTAATACGTTTGTGGTTATGAAACTGCAGACATAAGTACACTTGAATTTGGTATTGTTATGCATTACATATCACATGCCAAAACTGACCAATACGTTAAACAGATTTGTATATTATAAGCAAACAATTATGCTTGGATCTGTCTAGAAAAGAACAAGGCAGCGCGTGGCCTGGAAAGTATGGCCTGGAAAATAATACTAGCACCTAAACTGACCAGATGCGACGCATGGATAGAACCTTGTGAAGAGAAAAGAAAAATTCAGAATATACTAGTACGGTAGTACCTAAATTTATCTAATTGCTATGGCCGCGTAATGTAAAAGAGTAGTAGCCCCTAAATTTTCCGCTTATTACGCCATACTTTCCTATCACTATAAGAAGTAGAAAACATGAGCAGCAGATGCTGCACAAAGATCAATCTCAGTATAAGCGGATTGACTGCGGATTGGATGGAGGTTGCTGGGGTTCTACACGAGATGGATCCATGGGAATCCTGCACCCAGTACCACACCCATTGCACAAGCACTCACGCACCACATCTAACCGCAGGCCGCAGCAACTCCTACCACTTCACCATCGACCATGACGGCACCGACGCCGCCGTCTTCACCGGCTGACCCTAGTTATATAACATGTAAATGAGATGGATTTGATGAGGCAAGAACCTGGGAGGAGGTAGAGCCACGGATCCAATCTGAGGAGCAGGATATCCTCGCGGTGGCGGCTGTAGAGATGCATGCGAGGGATCCCTTCGGCTAAGGAAAAGATGTAGGCGAGAAGGGGATATATTACGGATTTTTTTCTCAAAATATAAGAGGGAGTGTTTTCTTAAGCGGTAAAACAACCAAAATTAGCGCCACAACGAAAAATAATCTCGAATATTTTTTAATCTTAAGCGGTAAAATAACAGCAGTTAGCGTTAGAACGAATAATCAGCCGGAATATTTTTTTTATCTTAAGAAGTAAAACTGACAAAGTGCCTGAAGGAAAAAAAAGGTTTAATTATTTCGTTTCTAAGTGGAAAATAAAATTTTGAAATAATTATCAAAAAAACATGTTTTATAATATACTTTCAAATAAGACATGAGACAATAAATTGGAATTAGGCAGAAAGGCCGCCAACCCAAATCCACTCCAATTTTGTTTGGGTGGATATATCATCTATAGAATTTTTCCAATATATGGCAGATGAAAACGGTTATTTTTGTCAAAATAGAAAAGTTGGACGAGTTGGGATATATATGCCTTCATATTTGCATAAGGTCACGAACGTGTTGGGTTACTTATCAAGGAGGATCGCGTGAAACAAAATTGCGGTTAACAGTTCGAATTTAGCTTCAGCTAAAATTTTGTGTTGAGAGTATTTACCATGGGCTTATTTTTTCTTCATAGCATTTTTTCCCGTCGAGTCCGTATTTTATACACGAAATGTCCATCTGGTAGTGATCTTTGCCCGGCACAAAATTAATTTCTCCACTCTCACAAGGTTAATTGTATGGACGCATTCCAAAACGTCTTAGAATTTGTCCCTATATACTCACAAATTAGCCAATCTATTTATTTCGCTTGTCAATAAATATAAATTTTGAGACGTTATGTGCAGCGTCTAAATAACCGGCCCTACGTTGAGCTGCCCCCCTATCCTAAGGACGAAAATAAAAGCGTCTCATATTTAACGTCTCTACGTGATGAATTTCTTGTAGTGTGCGGCAAATTAAGCGCCCGCCGGCTATGGGGAATAGAATGCTGCCGGCGGCGAGCTGGCTAGCTCCACTGTCGCCCGTTCTAGCGGAATCGGCATGGCCAACCTTCTCCTCTGCAATCCCCATGGCTGACCTCGATACCTGTAGCAAATTTCCTATATCCGACCTCCTCATCTGCAGCAATTTCTTTCTTTCTTTCAAAAAATGGAACCGCCAAGGTTTTGGATACCGGATGTAAAAAAAATCCCGAGGGGGGTCGGGATTTCCGGTTACCGCGGTTACCGGAAAATCCCGACCGGTTACCGAACGAATTTAAAAACCAAAATTCAGAAATTCAAAAAAAAAGGTTAAATTTTGGTAATTGTTTTGTCAAAATACGTTAAAATTCAAAAATTTCGGGATTTTTTGTCCGGTATGACCATTTCCCGGGGGTGCTCGGGATTTGCGGTTACCGACCGGTAACCGGAAATCCCGCCCGGTTACCCAAACCATGGGAACCGCCGCCTCGTTCTGATCAAGCACATGCCCTCGGTTGTCGCTGGCGAGTCTCAACGGAGATGCAATTGTCAATTTTCCATGGCTCCATATCGCTCGTTTGTTGAAGAAGAAGGCTGTTCGTTCTTTTCCTTTGCGTCTTGGGTAGCGTCCGCTTCCCGCAAAATCAGTGCGTCCGTTAAAATTTGGCTCAAGCGCCGGCGCGAGGCAAAATCCCAGACTCGGGTGGGAATCGCAAGTAACCGCTGGGATTTCCGTCCTAGCTCGGTCTAAGCGCCCTTAGGGCAAGTACATTGCGGGACGTTTGGATGGGCGCTTAGAGGAATAAAAATAAAATCATATTAATAGGTAAGCGTCGGAGCGTGTAACGCAGAGCGCTTAATTCGGTCGCTACCAGAACAAAAAAAAAAAGGAGGAAGAGGTACTCTAGCGTCATGCCCCTCCATCGTGAGACGCTTGTGCCGGCCGCTTGGGACAGCGAAAGCCGTACCTGACCAGCTCTCCAGTCCTCAATCCTCACTCCCACCAGCTCTCTGTAGACGACGGCCATTCCGGCCTCCTCCCTCCGCGTTGCTCAAATCCGTCGAGCATGCCGCCATCTCAGCCGGCCGGCGGTGAAGCCTTGATATCTGAACTCCACCAATCTCGATTTTGATTCCATTAGGAGACCCCACCGGCGCGAATCTCCCAGTCCTCAGTGCCGTAGTGGATGCCTGGAGGAGGCAGCGCAGCTCCTGTCGGCAAGCCCTCCAAGCCCTCGGCGACCCTTTTTGGACGCCCGGCAAGCCCTAGCACAGATGCGCGTGTGGCGCTTTAGCGGTGGACGACGGCATGTCGACGCCGATGACACGGCAATTGATATGCTCAGTCGTCAGCGGGTACCAGCAGCGGCACCTGTCTCCCCAGTTGCCGCGATCTGGCTCAGGTTCGATTTGAGAATCCATTGCGGAGGCAAAACGCTTGTCAAATTCATCTTCATCGGGGAAGATGAACCGGAGCTAGAAGATTGGGACATCATGCCGATCAAGATTGGCTCAGCCTCCCTATCGCGTGATTTCAGTTGCAAAATAACTATGAGGTATGGCGCCCGACGCCTCCTAATTTCACGGGCGGGCAAAAGAATTTGGCTAGCGTCCGGCGACTAGCAAGGCGGCGACGCAAAGGAAAATCCCAGCCATCAGGGGGAATCGCTCCTAACTACCAGGATTTCGACCCTGGCGCCCGTCCTTAACGCCCCCGTTGTACATGGCCTTACGAGCTTGACCGTCTAGTGGAGTAGTGGGTCGGTGTGTATTACTGTACCTCGGAGACGAGCTTGAAGGGGAGCTTGACTTGGGGTGCCTGTTCGTGTCCGGGTGCAGCTGCAGCGCTGGCACATGTACAACGAAGATCAGTTTCATCACCGTTTAAATCAACGGGACGGTGGCGTGGATTGGATCCGTGCGTATGTACCGTGGTGGCGGTAGCGCCGCTTGATGGCGTCCTCCGACGCAGCCTCGCCGATCTGCAATGCATGCACCACTTCCTAGCTAGTTAAACGCGCGCGGCGCCGGAAAACAGAGTCGGAACAAGGAGGAGGCCTGGAGGCGCGTGCGTGCTGGGGACGTACGGCGAGGAGCGGAGGAGGACGAGGTACCAATCGACGAAGTGCGGGCGGCGCCGGGACAGGCGGAGGTGCGGACAGGACGCGACACTACATCACATCCTAAAATTAGAGGCAGTTGAAAGTGCCTCCAATTCTTTCAAAACTGACTCTAAATAGTTTTGGAGGCACTTTTCAATGTGTTGGATTTGTTTATGTAGGGAATTCTATTTTGAGGCACTTTCGGATAGTGCCCTCCATTTGTAATTGCCTTCAGTTTGAATAGTGCCTCCTTTTACAATTACCAACACTTTAAATAGTGCCTCCGTTTGCAATTCGAGGCACTTTTCAATAGTGCCTCCGTTTGCAATTCGAGGCACTTTTCAATAGTGCCTCCGTTTGCATTTGGAGACACTTTTCAATAGTGCCTCCGTTTGCAATTCGAGGCATTTTTCAATAGTGCCTCCGTTTGCATTTGGAGGCACTTTTCAATAGTGCCTCTGTTTTCAATAGTGCCTCCGTTTGCATTTGGAGGCACTTTTCAATAGTGCCTCCGTTTACAATTGGACGCACTTTCATGAAATGACATACACAATGTAATGCATACACAGAGCAAAATAAGAAATACAATTTCCAGGAATAGGTATCAAGTTGCACGACACAATGCATGTCATACACAGCCCAATGTATACACACAGCAAAATATGGCACCGTGACGGCTTTAGTTGGTTGCACTTCCTATAGTACCTCACCCTTGAATAACAGAGAAGTAGCTCCACAGCAGCATAGCAAGCTGCAAATCCATAACAAATATTGATATTAACACAACTGGTAGAAAAACATGGATGCTAACTCCTAAGATAATGCCACTATTGTTCACAGTCAGACTAATTATATATGGAAAGAAGAAGTTCATGTTCTGGCTCACCAATTGGAATTCATAATACAAATGATCAGCTCAATAGCACATCTGATTTAGTTAAGTACCAGGGAATACTACCAAACAAACATCCCTACACGACAACATGCATACACTACAGTAGTTATTGGGTGATAAAAAATACGGTGAGTCATGTCACACTGAAAATGGAGTACACAAGTCGGTCAGATATGAGCAACTTACAAAAGTTCGAGCATTGTGATATTGCCCATCTCTTTTGGGATGTACCGGTCAAATTGTTCCACATAAAAAATCCTTTGAAAGTGTAACATTGCAAGATCCTAACTTCTAAACAGGTCCACTTCAAGACATAATTCAGTATGGAATTTAATGACACTTTTTTTTTCAAAACATGAACAAATTACTACAGAAAATAGGGCCATGCCTTAAACTGCACTTATGGACACTTTCTTTCACCTTTTCTTATCAACTAAATCACCAGGATTTTAACAACCTAGAGGCTCACACCTATGTCAAACCTCGAGTCTCGGTATTGCTCAAAATTACAAATTGTGAGAAACAAATTAAGATCATCAGTGCATCAAAGAGGAAGGAACACCTCTTTGGAAGCTCTATTTGCATGTACACAATATCAAGCCCCAAATTTTTCTGTCTAAAGTATAAACTCAGTACTTGCACCTAGTACTAATCAATAAAATACAGTCATATGAACATAGTACTCTTACAAATAACATGCAGTCTATTTCATATGAACTATCGCACTACACATATTCAAAGTTTCATTTTCGTGCCTCGCTTCAGTTTATCTATATCACCACAATCTGAGGTTTGCCAACCTAGTAATCCAAGAACTGCAAGAACAAAGGGTGATAAAATTGAATGGGAATGCATCATGCATATCAACACTACAAATTGGGCTTTGTAGTATTTATGATAATAATCGTAGTATACTTGGTAAGAAAAATATTGCTACAATCAACGAACTCACAGAGCACGAGAGGGTGATAACAGAGGGGAGAGCCGAAGCATACCAGAACGTAGACGAAGAGGAGACAACCACCACTGTGGTTGCGGCGTCGTCAAGGCACTGCCATCCAGCAATACCAGAAGCCCGTGGTCTCAAGCTTGGAGGTAGTCGACGTAGTCGTCGCAGCCAAGCTTCAGCACCAGAATCCGTAACCAGATCTGGCTCAGTGTCCTGTAAATGGAGAATTGAGTCTCTTTATCTAGAAAACAAGCACATACGAAAATTTCCTTCGATTACTAAATATATTTTTCATGTAACATCGTCGTAAAGGTAACAAGTATGTGGAGACGTTGGCCATGATGGTCACAACTAATTCTTGGGTTTTGGTCCAACATTAAATATACTTCGAGAAATCCGAAAATGAAGTTTAAGATGAACTCAAAAGAAAGAACCCGAGTTGTTCTATGGCGACACCTCACGGATCTAAACAAAAGAAAGAAAAGCTAAAATATAATACCACACAGAAAACATCAACCTGATCAGTTACAACATATAAGATGTCAATAATGCAAATACATGCAAAAGGGAGCAAGGGCACATACAGTCTTGTATTCCTTAATCTAAGCTATCAATTGGTCTATGGTCCTCAAAGAACCAAAAGGAGAATGAATCTTCAAGGTGGCAGTAGAGTTGAAGCAAGATGTAAAGTGAGAAGATAAAAAGCTACAGAAATGAGTTACACACCTTAAGTCGAAGCTCTTATGCTCTAGTAATAGTCCAGAAAATAAGGACTAAGCTTCAGGCAAATTCAATGTACATTGTGGCCTTCTTCATGGTCTAGTGCTCAGACGGTGGTGACTTCAGTGTATCCTACAACCAAAATAAGTTACTGAAAAAGTAGACTTCAGTGTATGCTACAACCAAAATAAGTTACTGAAAGAATTGTGACTTGGAGAAATGTTCCGAAACAGAAAAAAAAAATCTTTTCTAAAGTTATATGTCAATCCTTTCCAATATAAAAGTGTACACCAATTTTTTGGAACTCCAAAGTGTGCGTTTTGAATCTTTTAAAACCTAACCCCAAGGAGCCCATGATTATTTTGTATTTTTTGTTGGCATGTAGTATATCGTAATCCTAACTTGCTGCGTTTGAACATCACAACCGCCTATAACTAGGTCACTGTCTTTCTTGCCTAGGATTGGTTTCCATCCATGTCCAAAGAGAATTTTTATGTCTAACTGTCTAAGTCAAGTCTAAAAAATTGTAAGAAGATACACTTTCTCTAAAACATATGTAAGTTGTACTTCCCATTAAACTAAATTAATTAGCACCTTTTTGAAAATCGTCTTAAACAAGTGTAAGTTGGTTAGGTCATGTTTGGCCGCTGTGCTGCCAAATTAATCATTCAACTTCGTCTACTCTACTGCTCAAAAATGATGTTTAACGCCCTCTCACTTCCTTATAGTTTCAGTCATGCTAGTAGGCATCACAGTAATTAATATCAAGTTCATGGCATTAAAAGAAGAGAACAATCGATAGCTAAAACCAAATACTAAAACCGTGGAACAAATACACACAGTTTTCCGTTGCATGATCATGTCAACATCCACCAAGCTAATCAGGGCGCGGCTAATATAGAACACAGAGAACTAGGACTGAATAATTGATGCAGCATTGGACCATCGGATAAGTACCCCTGTGGTCCTCCACTTGGAGGAAATCTACCGAACACCTGAAGGTCACCATTGGAACGAGGACCGCACAGGTCAAAAAATCCATACAAAGCTGAATCGCCGAACGGAGACGCGAACACGAAGTACTCAGAACCGAGTAGTAAAATTTCTCAAACATCAGAGAAGATGCAGAGGAGGGAGGAGGATATCAGCAATGCGAGGTGAGATGAACTTTTTAGGCTAGAGGTAGACCTTGTCGCAGAAGAGGAGTACGACGCCGACCTCGTCGAGCGCGCCGACGAGAGCGGTGGACTCGGCGCGGTTCCGTGCGGCGTCGGCCTTCTCGCACGTGAGCAGGAGCTCCATGTACTGGATTACCTCGCCGTTACCGAGCCGTCGCTTGAGCGCGTCAATGTTCGCCAGCCTCAACATGGATCTGTAAAATGTCACAGGATATGAATCACTGCAAGCCGCACTCTAATGCTCATTTACAAGACAAATTACCAAAGTATCCTACTATTATCATTACATTCTCAGCAGCCGTGCACAGAGGCATACAAATGAAATCAACAAATTCCAATGTATTTGTGAAACTGGAGAGTGCTCCAAGATTTATCTTCGTTTAGTGAAGTCTCTCTACGAGGTTTTGTATATTAAAAAGACCCTGAATTACTCTAGTTCCGTAACGTAACATGTTCATCTGATGGACATATCATGTTGGTAACCTGGTACATATACAGGTTAATGGAGATGATAGATATTATTTTCTCTACTCTCTGTCAGGATGGCATGTACATGTAAACTAGCACAGGTAGTTTGTAAAATTCGTAATGCTGAATAATTGGTTCCTTTTAGATTGCATAACAATAGTACCACCAAGGAACAAGTGCTAACAAGCATGCAGCCATACGAATTTTATTAGTCCGACAAGATGATTTACTGTATTATACGAAGCTTCCTGCATTTCTCTTGCGTGTGAGTTGCATACATAACAGACATTGTATACAAACCATCAATTGATCAGCGAAAGGATTAACTATACCAGACACTGTATATTAGCATACATACTACATATATTGACCATGAAGTTGTCATGATTTTATTTTATAATCTTTATAAGAAAACACATAAATCCTAATCACTAACTTTTCAAACCTCCTGAACAAAAAAATCAGTCAATTGCCAACTAAATATTTACTGGCTTATCAAATTTCATAGAGACAGAGCATGCCCATCACAAATAGTCAGCTGTAATTTATCACAAGTTGAATCCATATCGGAACAGAAATGATATGCACTCCTGAGCTAGCAGTGAGCTTTTCATCATGACAGAGACCTTGCTGCACACAACTGAGAACCTGCAATTATAATCGGTAGTTTAATCAAGATCTCAGAATGACCAAAGAAGCAGCTGTCACATGCTACTCATGATGGCAACAGTACATCTTAGTACCCAAAAGCCAAACTAACTTTGGAACATAATTGCATAATTCACATCCAGTGTTTAGAACTAGTCAGTAGTAATTACAAAACAGTAAATTTAACAAACTGAATTCACATATGCCCTAAGAAATAACCAAGACTAGATCAGGCATACACGCATAATGCACAGAGCAACACACCGCATAATTAACTAGAAATCAAACATCCCGAGGAGCAGGAACAAAGAAGAGGAGTTCATTTCAGTCATGTGGTCATTTCATCAAACATCTTCGATGCACATAGATGTTGAAAGGATATAAAGTCTCGATAGAGACGAACCTGATAGAGCTTAGCATAGTTTTGTGGATGTAGGCGTCGAAGCTTTAGTCAAGGGCGAAGCTGAGGTCTCGCATGGCATCCCGGGTCAGGCCCCCGAGTTAGCCGGCGACCTCCCTGGCCACAACCCACGGCGAAGGGGGCCACGAGGAGTGGGATGGGAGGTAGACGGGAGAGGGAGAACACGGCGACACCGGCGGGGAGTAGCAGGAGGAGCTGGGGGAGATCCACAACCGTACAATCAGCATCAGCACCGCCGCATCAGCCAACCAGGTCCGTGGTGCCGCCGCGTTGGAGGCAGAGGCGGCTAGGGTTAGCCTAGGCGGCGCGGTGATGTTGGGATCGAAGAATCTGTTCGGTTGGTACGGTAGAGGAGACAAAGGAGGAGCTGAGTCTGTACTCGTAGGCGGGGGAGATGGCCAGAACGACCGGCGACGACGGGGGCGGTGGAGAAGGGGATTTGGAGAGGGCGGCAACCAGCAAAAGAGAGAGGATGGGGCTCGGGACTTGCGAGATAGGGAGAGAGAGAGTGACAGGGAGGACGAGGGAGTAATCTACGTAACTTAAATATTATAAGGGCCTTTCTGCAATAAGTACGACCATTGGGCTTTGTTGGACGCATAACGGATCAAACACTTCCGACACTTTTGCTAACTGCCGTGAATCATAATTAGCGGCACTTTTGCGAACTGCCGTTGTTTAGAGCCTGATTAGCAGCATTTTAATTAACATAAATATGCCGTTGACCACACTTTTTGCTGCGACTTTTTTTTTATCGTACCAAAGCGGCATTTAACAAATCTACATTCTGCAGGTACGCATTTTTGATTATTATTTGATGTATTTTTTATTAGTGTAATGATAGTTATTGGAGACATTATTCAAAAGTGCCTCTAAATTAGTATACTATTTGAGGCATTTAAAAGTGCCTCAAATGGTACCATTTGAGGCACTTTTGATTAGTGCCTCTAAATGATAGTTAATGGAGGCACTATTCAAAAGTGCCTCAAATAGTAACCATTTGAGGCATTTTTTTATTAGTGCCTCTAAATGATAGTTATTGGAGGCACTAATTAAAAGTGCCTCTAATGATTACTATTTGGGGCACTTTTAGATGCCTAAGATAGTATTCATTTAGAGGCACTTTTGATTAGTGCCTCTAAATAAAAACTTTTTGAGGCACTATTTTTAAACTGCCGTTAATTGCGAAATAATTTGAGGCATTACTTGCAAAAGTGCCTCCAAAAATAAACATTAGAGGCAGTTTTTAAATGCGCCTTCCCACCGGCCATCGATTGAGCCTTCCCACCTGCGGGCTGCGGCTCCCTCGGGTCGGGTCCCCGCGCGATCTGCTACAGATCACACAAATGTATAGGATGCGGGGGAGATTTTTTTGCAACTTCCCGTCGTGGGCTCGTGACGTATGCTAGTGGGGGGAGGAGATCGAGGCGGTTCCGAGGATGAAGGACTGGAGCCGCAAACACCAGGGATTGCGTCGCCAGCTTCCATTTCGTTTTTTCCGAAACGCATAATAATAATGAAGAAATGAAAATGTTCGCGTCTTCTGCACTCAAGTCCCGAGCCCCAATTCCCACTGGATTAAGCATTCGGCCGAAGTACGACTACAACAGTACAACTACGCCTGACAGGATTTGGATCGACTAGAATATATAGTCAAGCTTCACCGTTATTCAGTCACTTATCTATAGCAAGATATAATATTTACGGAAATTTGCTGGTCGAATTCCACTATCTGTACAGGCCTGAAAAGACTTATATTTCCAACTAGGACAGTTCCAAATAACCCCTGTTCATCAACACATTTCAGTACAACTGCCTTGAGGCCAGCAGGTCTATGCTAAATTTTTTGAGTTTGTACCGCTCGAGCATGAGCCTATTGGCGGAGAAAAAGAGCAAGGCGACACAACTAGAACAAAGGACGGCGGTCCTGCAAAACTCGCAGACATTCCGATTTTGGTGATCCATTAGTCATTCCCGGTGCCTTCTAAGCCCATACTAGCTATTAATACCAAATTTCTAATGTCCAAAGACAGAACGAAAGGGCATGAAATGATTATGGATGATTTCTGAATGAGAAGGTAAAATGAGGAACACATTAGTCATCTTTTGCTTAGAGAAGCGTTGCTCCTTATAGAGGACTTGGATCGTAGTAAAGACATGGATTTATGGGACGTTCGGTAGGTCAACAAGCTGAAGTAAGCCTAGATATAAGCTTGGTCCACCGACCTTTAGATAGGAGCATTGAGGTTTTGTGAGCTTGTATTTTTGTAAAGTTTTTTTCTTGCACTTGCACCAGAAATTGAGATCCAAATCCAAAACGCCTAGTTTCCTGAAACCACATTTTAGTGACTTAAAAAGTAATCCATCCATGGGTTTCTAACCAATATTTTTTTTCAAAACCGAAGGCAAAAGCTTTGCCTTTTCTATTAATTAAGAAGATGGTGCCCGATTTATTAGCGGAAGAAACCGGACAAAAACCATACAACAACGTCAACACCACAGGGGCCAAGCCCACAAACTAAGAACAACACCCAACAACGCTCAGGGCCGCCGCCCCGACATCCAGCTAATTCCGTCACACCGAGCAGACCACTAACACCACCTTCCGGGACCGCCATCCCGACGTACCTCAAGATGGCAATATTCCCCTTGGGGACGGGTACCCGCGGGGATATACCCGCTAAGAACCGGGGATGGGGGGCGACTTGTCCCCATGGGGCTAGCGGGGCGGGTACCCGTTAGCCTCGCGGGGCGGGGATGGGGATGAAATCATCCCCGTGGGGACTCCATGGATACCCGGGACCCCACATGTCAGTCAAATAAAGTTCTCTGAAAAGAATAACAACCCCAACCACAGGCCCAGTCTGGCCCACCACAGGCCTGACCTAGCCCAGGCCAACACAACCTCAACCCTATACAACCCAGCCGCCACCCTGGCCGTGCCTCCCGCTGTCGCTGTCGACCACGTCCGTGGAGACACCCCCGCCGCCGACCCCGTCGCGTTCCTGGACTCGTGTTTGACCGACCGGAAGCACCAGCCATGGCGGAGTGGCGCAGGGCACGGGCAAGTGCGGAGGGCGCGAGCGGCCGAGCTGGCAAGGCGTCGTCGTCCTTGGCCTCTGCCGGCTCGGGGGAGCGACCTCTAGCGGCGGCGCGGGATCGGGGGAGCGACCTCCAGCGGCGGCGAGCTGGGAGGCGCACGCTGCCGCGTGCGGTGCGGGCGAGCACGGGTGAGGGAGCCTCGTCTCCGGGCGAGCACGGGCGAGACGGCCCGCCTCGTATCCAGGGAAGGCACAAGCTCGAGGCCTCGAGGGCCAGCTCGGACGCGGGCGAGCACGCGACACCGGCGGCTTCCAACTCCGTGGCGTAGAGTGCGGGCGGCGGCCGCGGGCAAGCGCCCTCCAGGCGGCGCGGCGTAGGGCGCGCAGACGGCAGCCGCGAGCGGACTCGGCATCGAGGTCCCCATGGATACGGGGATGGGGGTCGTTTCCTCCCCGTTAGCTTCGCGGGGATTTACGGGGACGGGGACTAGCGGGGATCGGGGCGGGGATGGTGGAGTCATCCCCGGCCATCCCCATACCCGTTGCCATCTTGAGACGTACCACCGCTCGTACACGAGCCACGACGCCGCACGACACAGCCACCCGCAGCCCAAGCTGCACAGGGTACACTGCTCGCAGACTACGGCCGCCGCACCAACATCCGAGGCCGTCACCCCGGCCTAAAACGCAACCGCTGCTGCCGCTGCCCCAGCAGCCCCGACAGCCTCGCCGCCAACACCACCTTCCGGGACCGCCGTCCCAACGTAGCACCGCTCGCATCCGAGCCACGATGCCGCACGACTCAACCACCCGCAGCCCAAGCTGCACAGGGAGAGCTGCTCGCAGACCACGGACGCCGTACCAACATCCGGGGCCGCCGCCCCGGCTGTCGTGGGGTTAATCTTTGACTACCCCACGGTGGTGATACCTGGGTCACGCCAAGCCCATCAACCCTATGGCGAGAGTCCAAGGAAGGCCCAAGAAGGACGACATGCGGCCGAAGGTAGTCAACGTTAGTTCATCAGCCTTGATCGTCCTGTAAGTGCCATCGGCACCGTTCACCCGAGACCCAGCCAATCATATAAAGGCTGAGAGGGTCCCTCGTCTAGGGTAACTTAATTTCCACTGGTAGCCGCCATCTCAAACCCTAGCGAGATTGCCATCTCGCCATTGTAGCCACGCACAACCTCAATATCAGACAAGCAGGAAGTAGGGTGTTATCCTCCGGGAGCCTGAACCTGGGTAAAACCTCGCCTGTTAGCCGTCGTGACCACCAGCGCTCATCTCTCTCTCCCCCTCAATCAACCCGGGGTGCTCAACCCAGGGATTTGCCGAGCCCTAACCTCGTCAATTGGCGCCGTCTGTGGGAAAGAACGAGCGTTGGAACCATGGTCGCTCCGGCTCCATCAACCTTGAAGACCGACGCCTGCACCAGGGAGCCAGTCCGGTCCAGCTCCCTCGAGTACGTCAGCCACCCGCCGGCTCATCGCTCGGCGTACGCTGAACTGAGTGAAGGTACGTGGATCACCTTTGGTACCATGCGTTACCTCATAAACAGCTACGGAACACTCCGATCTACGGTGGCCGCGCTACGCGCGGAGACGACACCCGCATCTGCATCGACTATGTCGACCACGCCTTCACCTGCCGTGGAGATCGCATCTGCTGCGAATGCAGCGATCGCGTCTTCGACTGCCGCGAAGATCGCATCTGCTACGACTACAACGACCGCGTCATCACCTGCCGTGATCGCATCTACTGCGACTACGGCGATCGCGTCTTCGACTGCCACGAAGATCGCGCCCGCCTCGACTGCACCAACGGCCCCCATGGCAAAAATCACGCCCAACGCGACCACGACACCCGCACCTCCAGCTGCCAAGGAGATCGCATCGGCGGTGACCCCTGCGTGGATCAAGTCTACTCCAACTACCTTGGTCGCGTCGCGGGCAAGGCCAAGATCTACATCGACTCCGACTACGTCGGCCACGCCTTCGCGTCGCGAGATCATCCGCAAGCCAACCGCACCCGCGTCGACGACAGTGACTCCATTCCTCGCATCCGCGGTGAAGGCCGCGAAATTCCACGGAAAGAACCTCAACGGCAACTGTGGTACCCACCAAGTTGGAGCCATTTTCGACTCCGAGCACGGCTCGGATGAAGGAAGCAGCAGTGGAAGCATCAGCCCCACTCCCCGGGTTTACCCCGCACAAGTCTACATGACCGGCCCGGCGCGGGCCAACAGCGACGAACCCGCATATCCACTGGAGGTGGTCATGTTGGATCAGACACGGCTCACCATCACCCGCGACATGGCAATCAGAGCCCTGAAGCACGTCGAGGAGGGCACATACCCCCCACCAGACGCACCCCGAGAGGACCTTTTGGCGGTCCAGTATCTGCTGCGGAAAGAAGGCGAACGACTCCGCGCAGAGAAGGCCGAGCTGCTCCGACGCAAGGAGGAAGCCGACGCGGCGAGTGCCAGGAGGGCCGCGTATTCATTCACTGCTGCCTCGACAGAGGTCTCACAAGGAGCAAGGCGCCACAGGCCCCGCGTGCCCCGGATGACAGAGGCCGAACGCGCCGGAAATTACCCGCAACCTCGAGTCGTCATACATGACTGAAGTTTCGGACGGGATACCCGTCCCCAAGACACCCGGAACTGCCCTCATGGCAGTCGAAACATACCTGCGACTGACGCAGCCGCCTGAGGGTGACGCCCGCGCTCTACTCCACAAGCAACAGATCATGTCCATCAAGGCAGTCGAAGAAGCTATGGCGAACAAGGCGCCAACAGAAAGGGCGCAAGAGAATCGGGGTCGCCGCGACCGCGAACCCGCAGCGCTCGCAGGCCCAGCTCCAAGATAGACGCGACAGCCGCAGCCAGGCGAAGACCTCCGCAACGTCATCACATAGAGGACGGTAGATCGCAACCGCACCCAGCGGATTGTCAGCACACCCAATGCTGACGACCGCGACGATAGCGAATTCGAGCCACGCGGTGCCCCGTGTTTCAGCTTCAACATCCGCGACAGAAGAATGCCCAAGGGCTTCAAGCTCACGGCAGAAGCGGTCAAGTACGACGGAAAGCAGGACCCGAGAGACTGGCTGGAGGACTACCTCATAGCCTGCAGTTGCCAGGGCGGTACTTCGACTACAGCCATGCAGTACATCTAGCTAATGCTCACAGGATCTGCACGCGGGTGGCTCAACACTCAACCCAAGGACGCCTTCAGCACATGGGACGAGTTCGCAGATGCCTTCGTCAAGAGCTTCCTGGGGACATACTCAAGGCCGACAACTTTCGTCGAGCTCCAAGCGTGCAAACAAGGACGGGACGAGCCGCTCCGGTCCTACATCCAGCGATGGACCCTGCTCCGCAACACCATGGAAGCCACCTCGGAAGACCGGGTGATGGATGCTTTCATGCACGGCGTCTATCGCCGCGACCTCCGCGAGGAATTTGGTAGGCTCCGGCCGAGAAACATGATAGACCTCATGAAGATAGCCAACCAGTGGGCAGACGGAGAGGACTCGGTCCGTGATACTCCACGAGACGAGGCCGGACCAAGCAACTGGCGGGAAGGACGCCAGAAGAAGAAGCCGCGTTACCATGGCAATGACTCAATAGAGTTAGTAGCGGCGGGATTCGAAACCCCCCGCAAGAATGAAGCATACGACAGCAATCGCTAGTACAGTCAAAGGCAGTACAGTCGAAGCGACGACGACTAGAGTCGCCAATACAGCCAAGGGCAACTCAACCGAAGTGGTGGCAGCACCTACCGTGGCGATGGGAGCCGCAAGCGAGAGTGGCAGAGGCGCACACTGACTCCGGAGGAAGAGCTAGAGCAACCCTTCAAGCACCACATGATCAGGAACCCGGAAACAGGCAAATGGGGATCCCGTCACCTGTTGAAGGACTGCAAGAAGGCACGCAGGATATACCAGGCAATGCAGAAGATAGTCGCTCAGCCAGCCACGCAGTTGGCTCCCCAGGCAGCACCCGCAGCACAGCCAGTCGCGCAGTTAGCTCTCCAAGCAGCACCCGCACCCGCACCCGCACCTGCAGTCGCTAATCCAGCACAGGCAGCGGGAGTTTTTTATCCGCAGCAGCAGCCGCAGCAAGAAGCCCCTGACGCATATCCAGCGGCACGCGGACAGCTCAACATGATACAGAAGGGGCGCCCTTCAAACAGGACACAAAAGATCATCACCCGCCAAGTCTACCAGGCTGTCACCTGTCCACCTGCAGTACCCGAATACCTGAGAGGGTCAGAGACACCGATCACGTTCTCCAGAGCAGATCATCCACCTGCGGTACCACGACCCGGGCACGCCGCTCTGGTAGTCGAAGCTCTGATCGGGGATTACACCTTTAAAAAGGTGTTCATGGACGGAGGCAGTGGCATCAACATTATCTTCGCCGACACCCTCAGAAGAATGAACAGGCCAACAACAAACTTGGCGCCATCAGGGACCACCTTACATGGCATAGTACCAGGGCAAGCAGTCACGCCCATGGGAGCAATCACACTCGACGTCGTCTTCGGCACACCCGACAACTTCCAAAGGGAGGCGATCGACTTCGAGGTAGTCGACTGGAAGTCGCAGTACCATGTGATACTCGGGCGCCCAACCTTTGCCAGATTCATGGCGATACCTCACTACGCCTATCTGATGCTCAAGATGCCTGGACCCAAGGGCGTCATCACGGTGCACGGCGACTTCGACCGCTCCAACAGCTGCGACCGCGAGTTTAGCCAAATCTCTGAGTTCTTCGGAATGGAGGAGCACCTTGCGATAATGGCAGTCGACAACGACAAAACCATCTTCCCGCCACGCAAGAAACCAGCCAAGGACTCTGCCTTCAACACAACTGACGACACAAGAACTCATCAAGTCCACCCGATGGACGCTAGCAAGACAGTCAAGGTGTCGACAAGCCTGGCTATCGCATAGGAAGGCGCGCTCGTCGAGTTTCTACGTGAGAACTGGGAGATCTTCGCCTGGCAACCTTCTGACATGCCAGGCATACCCAGGGAACTCGCCGAGCACTCCTTACGCGTCCACAAGGACGCCAGACCCGTTAAGCAGACCATGCGACGCTTTTCGGGTCCCAAGCGAGACGCCATCAGCAAGGAGATCGACCGGCTGCTCCACGCCGGATTCATCCGGGAAATCAAGGACTCGGACTGGGTAGCGAACCCGGTCCTGGTGGAGAAGAAGAAGACGAAGAAACTCCGCATGTGCGTCGACTTCACCGCCATCAACAAGTGCTGCCCCAAGGACCACTTTCCGCTTCCGCGGATAGACCAGATTATCGACTCGACTGCAGGCTGCGCGCACCTGTCCTTCCTGGACGCCTACTCCGGGTACCAGCAGATAAGGATGAAAGTCGAAGATGAAGAGAAGACTGCATTTATCACACCCCATGGTGTGTTCTGCTACCAAATGATGCCCTTCGGGTTGAAGAACGCTGGAGCCACATACCAGCGCACGATGCAAGCTTGCCTGAAGGAGTTAATAGGAAAGATCGTACAAATCTACGTCGACGACATAGTCATCACCACTCGAACGGAGGACAGTTTAATTGCTGACCTCCGTAAAGTATTCGCCGCACTCAACGAGTACCAGATCAAGCTGAATCCGGACAAGTGTGTTTTCGGCGTGCCAGCCGGAGAACTGCTCGGGTACCTCGTCTCGGCAAGAGGAATCGAAGCCAACCCTGGTAAGGTGCAAAACATACTCGCAATGCCAGCACCGACCAAGCTTCATGAAGTGCAACGCCTAGCCGGCCGAGTCACAGCTCTCAGCCGGTTCATTAGTAAGTTGGGAGAGAAGGCCCTGCCTTTCTACCAACTGATGAAAAAGGCAGACAAATTCGAGTGGACAGAATAAGCGCAAGACGCGTTCAACAAGCTCAAGAAAACCCTCACGACTCCTCCAGTACTGGTGGCGCCACTGGAGAACGAGCCGCTATACCTCTACGTGTCGACCACGAACAGAGTGGTCAGCACAGTACTCGTCGTCGAACGAGGAGAAGAAGGGCACAGCCACCCTGTCCAGCGACCCGTCTACTTTCTTAGCGAGGTGCTAACCCTCTCCAAGCAGCGATACCCGCATTACCAGAAGCTAGTGTACGGAGTCTTCATGACATCCAGGAAGGTCGTCCACTACTTCTCCGAGCACACCATCACGGTGGTAAGCTCCTCTGGGCTCTCCGACATCCTCACCAACCAAGCCGCGACAGGACGAGTCGCCAAGTGGGTCGTTGAGTTAGGACCCTGGGGGCTGAAGTATGCGCACCCGAAGGCAATCAAGGCCCAAGTTCTTCCAGAATTCACCACAGAGTGGATAGAGGCCCAGCTACCAGACGTACCCGATTTGTCCAACGTATGGACGATGTACTTCGACGGGTCCAAGAAGTTCAGGTCAGCAGGGGCGGGAGTCGTCCTCATCTCACCCAAAGGCGACAAACTGAAGTATGTACTGCAAATGGACTTCCCAACACCCTCCAACAACGAGGCAGAGTACGAAGCCCTGATCCACGGCATGCAGATGGCCAAAAACTGCGGCGCTACTCACCTGATGATCTACGGAGACTCCTACCTTGTCGTGCAGCAAACCATGAAGCAATGTGACGCCATCGCCGACAACATGATAGCCTACAGGGACCTGTACAACCAGCTGGAAGGCACCTTCGACGGCTGCGAGCTGCGACACATCGGCCGCGAAAGCAACGAGGAAGCCGACATCCTCGCCAACCTAGGCTCAGACAAAGCACCGGTGCCACTCGGAGTCTTCCTCGAGTGCATCAAACAACGCTCCATCAAGCTCCGGCCTGCGCCGGGACCCTCTACACCGACAACGAGCAACACCAACCCGCCAAGCACGGAGACGGAACCCATGGAGGTAATGCTGGTCGAACCCACATGGACAAGCCCATACCTGGCCCACATACTGCATCAGAAGGTGCCAGCAAACCCAGTCGAAGCCAAGTGCGTCGTCCGTCGCTCCAAGGGCTTCACCGTCATCAACGGGGAACTCTACAAGCGAAGCATCTCAGGAGTCCTCCAAAGGTGCATCGACCCAGTCGACGGTCAAGCCATCTTACTCGAGATCCACGCCGGCATCTGCGGACACCACGCCAGCAGTCGAGCCTTGGTGGCCAAAGCCCTACGAGCAGGGTTCTACTGGCCCACCGCAATGCAAGACGCAGAAGAACTCGTGAGGAAATGCATCGGCTGCCAGGAGTTCGCCAGCAAGCCGCACGCACCAGCGTCAGCGCTGAAGACCATACCACTCGCATGGCCCTTCGCTCAATGGGGGCTAGACATGGTGGGTCCACTCAAGAAGTCTTCTCCGGGCGGACACACTCATCTCCTGGTGGCAGTCGACAAGTTCACGAAGTGGATCGAAGCAGCACCAATCACAAGTTCGACTGCCTCCTCGGCAGTTAACTTCATCATATCGATCATCTTCAGGTTCGGCGTGCCACACAGCATCATCACCGACAACGGCTCGAACTTCACAGCCGAATAATTCAAGGACTTCTGTTCTGACCAAGGTATCAAGCTCAACTACGCATCTGTATCGCACCCGCAGTCCAACGGACAAGTCGAGAAAGCCAATGGCCTAGTCTGCAAGGGCGTAAAGAGGCGCCTGCGAGTGCCACTGAGGCGCGCCGCAGGTGCCTGGGTCGAAGAACTGCCATCAGTGCTGTGGAGTCTGTGCACCACGCCAAACAGATCTACCCAGTACACGCCATTCTTCATGGTGTACGGCGCTGAAGCAGTCCTGCCTTGCGACATCAAGTTCGACGCTCCCTGGGTGGTGGCCTACGACGAGTCTGATGCAGAGGAAGCACTCGAGGATGACATGGACACCCTGAACGAAGCGCGCGACATCGCCCTTACCCGCACAGCCGTGTATCAGCAAGACCTGCGCAACTATCACGGGCGGCGACTGCGGCCCAGAGCGTTCGTCCCTGGTGATCTTGTCCTGCGCCTCAAACAGAAGAAGGTGCACAAACTTGCCTCCCCGTGGGAGGGACCATACATCGTGACAGAAGCAATCGGCGGCGGAGCCTACCGCCTAAAGGATTCGAAGACGGGGACAGTCTGCAACAACCCGTGGAACGTTGCGCAACTGCGCCGCTTCTTCGCCTGATCGTCCTTAATTTGTAACAATACAATGTGAAGAAGCGGCAGGTTTCAGACGCACTCTTTCCCTCACCAGGGTACCCGAGGGGACTGGAAGGGTTTTAATGAGGCGGCCTGCTCGCAAAAATCAATAAAGTGATTTGAGGAACAAGCTCTCCCTTCTACTTTTGTCAGCAAGCAAGATAAACCTAGGCCGCCACCCGAACCACTCGGGGGCTGCGCCATACAGGTCCGAACTCGAAAATCCTCGGCCGCCACCGGAACCACTCGGGGGCTGCGCTGTACAGGTCTAAGTCAAAACCTAGGCCGCCACCCGAACCATTCGGGAGCTGCGCCATACAGGTCCGAACTCGAAAATCCTCGGCCGCCACCCGAACCACTCGGGGGCTGCGCTGTACAGGTCTAAGTCAAAACCTAGGCCGCCACCCGAACCATTCCGGGGCTGCGCCATACAGGTCCGAACTCGAAAATCCTCGGCCGCCACCCGAACCACTCGGGGGCTGCGCTGTACAGGTCTAAGTCAACCTAGGCCGCCACCCGAACCACTCGGGGGGTGCGCCACACAGGTCCAACCCTAAAATCCTCGGCCGCCACCCGAACCACTAGGGGGATGCGCTGTACAGGTCTAAGTCAAAACCTAGGCCGCCACCCGAACCACTCGGGGGCTGCGCCATACAGGTCCAACTCGAAAATCCTCGGCCGCCACCCGAACCACTCGGGGGCTGCGCCGCACAGGTCCAAGTCAACCTAGGCCGCCACCCGAACCACTCGGGGGCTGCGCCGCACAAGCCTGACTCGACGCACCCCGGCCGCACTCAACCCGCTCGGGGGCTGCGCCATACGGGTTTACAGAAATCTACAATACACAATTTATTCACTCGGAGGCTCCGACGACCTCGGCATACATACACTTATGCTCCCACTTGGGAAAAATATCTCTTACAAACTAATGCTATACAGCAACAGTCTGGTATTCTTACTCTACAGGCTCCTTGTTTGGCGCATCGAGTGGCCCTACAAGTTGCTCGCTGAAGGTCTGGACCTGTTGAATCATCTGACGCGCAGCCGCAAGAGTGTCGGCGTAGTCATCTTCTCCAGGCAAGCCGTCAAGCACCTTGTCCAAGGGAAGATGAGGCCGGTGCATTCAAACGTACGCCAGCGCCACGTTCGCCCCACCAACAAGCTGGGTGTGCACGACTTCCTTCAATGCCTTGCCCTCGCGGTACCTCTCCAGCAGTGCAGCCAGTCCACTAGGCTGCTCGTTGTGCGGAAAGAACACCTTGTTGACCTGCAGAAGGGTCTTTCTGTAACCTTCCAAGAGCAAAGCAGCCCGCCAGGTGCGATCCAGCATTCTAGCCAGTACACTGCCCTTGGATTTATCTGACCAAAATTGACGAGCTTTGAGTGAGTCACCGGCGGCTTCTCTATCCACCCGCTCGTCCACTCGACCCTGCTCGGCCTTCCAGTCAGCATTCACATCTGCATCAAGACCCAGCACTTAGAACAGTGAAAGCATAAAGAAGCTGGAGCAAAGCGCCAGAAGACCAACCTTGCAGTTGTCGACTGATCAAGTCTATCTGGCCAAGAAGGAATTCCTCACGCTGTGAGAACGGCGCAGCAGGCCGTGACTTCAAGCGCTCCAACTCCAACTCGGCGGTCTTCAACTTAGACTCGAGCTCAACAATCTTGTTCCTCATGAAGGTGATCACTCGCTGGTCATTTACACTGCGCGCAGGAGCTGGAGGAGTGCGACGACGATGGCGAGCGGGTGCGGCCGAAGAGGTGTCCTCATCCTCACCCGCACCAGCAGTTCCAGCGACCTCAGGAGCCTCGCCCATTTCAGACTGCCAAATTCGACAGCGGCAAATGAGGAAGACATTCAAACATGGATATGAAAGAAGACTCGAAGGCACATATTCACATTTCACATCAGCATGTTCGCGGCCAGAAGACCCGCAAACTATATGGTTCATTACAGACCAAGACCAAAAGCAGAAGTTTAAAATAAAGAAGTCTACACCGCAGACTCCGACCGAGAACGGCCCTTCCTAGCGGCCAACTCTGCAGCCTTGTCGATTCTCTTCTCGAAGGTGGCAACCAACTTCGCAGCCAGCTGGCTCGCCCGCGCCTTCACAGAGCTAAGGGACGCGGTTTTGCCATCAGGCCTCCGAGGGAAGTCGCCGACAACCTTCTCAAAGTCACCTGCGACTTGGTGACCAAGTAGGAGCTGGAAAGTGAGCTCTGAGCCGCGTACCGTCTGAGCACGCGTGTAGTCCGCCATGGTGGTCGCTTCGCCTTCAAACGGAGCCGCAAGCGCGTCAACATCGACCGGCGATGGCTGGTTGGGGAAGATGCTCCGGTGCACAGTCGCCAAGGCGCCTGTCGACTTCTGCAGCGCCGTCGAGGCATATGCACAGACGCGATCGACGAAGCCGACAGCCTCGGCCAAGCTGACATTGGCACTGGAAGTTCCTTCGGGAGGAGCACCTCCGTAAGTCTCTGCTCCAAAAAGAGCACACTGATAAGACACCAAAAGTCGACACAAGAAAAAGTAGGTAAGCAGCCGAGATACTTACGTCCAGTAGCGTCGGCGAGTGAGAGCAAATGCTCAACCTGGGCCTTCTCCAGTTCATCCCGGGCTCGCTCACGCTTTTGAGCTTCGCCCAGTGACTTATCCAGCTCCGCGACCCGCTTCGCCAGGCTCTCCCTTTCGCCTATGGATCACCGGAGCAAAGTTAATAATGAAGATAGTCGAAGCACCTCTTGAACGCAAGGGTTAGTACTCACTGTTCGCTTGCTCCAGAGCAGTGCGGAGCCAGCCCCCCTCCTTCTCCATTCGAACGAAGGCCGCGGCTCCCTCCATCAGCTGGCGACAAAACGGCTGTGGAAAGAACAAAGACATCAATCTGCGCCCGACTATTCTACTCACGCACATCTTCGGGGGCTACTCCCATCGGGAGCGCTGTTCGCGCACCCGATACAGATCTTGCAGACTGAGTTAAGAGACACTTACATGCTCAAGCAATCCAGCGTCCACCGAGGTCGCATCAGCGGTCTTCTCAGGCACGGAGGAAGTCGAAGCCTTCAGGGTTGCATCACCCGCCTGCGGCTCTTCTTCGGTCGCCTTCGCGGTCTGCTCGAACACAGGAGCAGAAGTGTGCTCCATCTCTGGAGGCGAAGAACCGACAGCGCCAGTACGGTTGCTGCGGCAAGATAATTCAATTCAAATACTCGCAAAGGCAAAAAGGGTACTCGACAAAACAAGGTGATGGTTGCAAGACTAACCTGGTGACGTCCAGATCATCCTCGCTGTCCAGGGAGACGGAGGGCATCCTCGCGAACCCAGTCGGCGGCGCAGAGCTGAGGGGAGGCACGACTAAAGGCTCCGTCGGGTCGCTTGCGTGCCTGGCACCAGAGGACGACCCGCTCGCCTCGGCCACGTTCTCCACCTCCACCTGCTTTGCGGGTGACGAAGCAGAAGCAGACTCGCCACTCTTTCGCTTCTGCCGCTTCAGCAGCGGCTCCTCATCCTCATCATCCTCCTCCAAGGTCTCACTCCGAGAAGTGGCGGAGGGAACTTCATCGTCATCAACCTCTTCATCCTCAGGGAACTCTGCCTCTTCATGAGGTCCATTCTCCATCAACGGAGGAGGGCTGACAATGTTGGAACGACCCTGCCAAGAAATTCGGGTCAGACAAAAGAAGATTTCGACAAAACATACAAGACAGAAGCAAAGCAGAAGGAAGCTTACCTCAGGCACAAGGTTGTTCGGACCATACGGCTGGACCGGGCACTTGACGTTGCACGGATTGGCGGCTCGGAGACTGGTGATGCTCCTCACCTTCGACTCAACTTCGTCATCGCCGAGTTCATCGCCGTGCTCAAGCGCCCACATCGGGTGGACGCGAGCACGGAGCGGCTGCACCCGAAGCCTGAAGAAAGTGGCAATGAGATGCACTCCACCCGTCTCGCGCCCAAGGCTCTTCAACAGGCCACTGAGAAGTGCCAGTAAGGGTTGAGTCGCCTCCCTGTCTTCCTTCGACAGCGGGTGCGCCCATGCCTTCGTCTTCTTCAACTCGCGATCAGCCGCGAAAGGAAGAAGCCCCTCCTGGTCGCACCTGACGTAGAACCACTTCCTCCGCCAGCCTTGGACGGAGTCGGATTTCTTCATCTGGAAGAAGGCGGTGTCGCCACGCACCTGGATGCCGAAGCCGCCCACCGGGTATACTTGCCCGCTCTTCCCCATGTTCCTCTTGACGAGGAACAGCGACTTCCATAGCAGCCAGTGGGGTGCGATCCCCAAGAAGCACTCGCAAAGCACGATAAAGCTCGCGATGCTCAAGACGCTATTGGGAGTCAGATCGTGGATCTGAACCCCATAAGCATACAGAAGACCACGAACAAAATCGTGGAGGGGGAACCCGAAACCCCGCGGAAGAAAATCCACGAAGCATACGCGTTCCCCCTCGCGAGGGGCAGGGAATACCTCTTTCCCTGGAGCGCGCACCGCCGCCTGGTCCGCCGGCGGCAGCAGCCCCCGCGTGCGGAGGCCCTCAAGGTCGGCCTTCTTCACCGACGACTTCGTCCAGTCGCCCTCGGGTTTCTTCATCACGCCAGCCTCAGTGGCGGCGGCGGCGCCGGCGGCAGACTTTCCCCTCTTCATCGTGACCTTGCTCATGGTGGGTGGAGAAGAATCTGGCAGAGGAGCAGCAATGGAAGAGCAGCAGTGGAGCAGCAGCAATAGAGGAGAGAGCAGTGGAGATGGCGGCGAAATGAGGATGGGATGAACTGTTCCCCACCGCGGTGAAAAATATATACCGCGGGGTCGGTTCATCCTGGCCGTTCCTCACGAAACCGCTCTCCACACCCTCATCCGGCCGTCCACGTGTCGCGCAGAGAGGCCAACCGTCGCCGCCCACGCCGCCCACTACGCGCGGGAATCGAGGCGCCTTCATCACGCCGTGAAAAGTTCGCGCCCAACGGTCAGATCAGTCAAGGCTGGCACTGGGACCACCGTGTCACGTCCCATCGGATGCAGAGCACGCCGAAAACGTCAGCGCTTACGTCATCTGCGGAGGCGTGGCAAGACAATGGGCTGATGGAGCACCCGGACAGTTCACTCGAGTGCAACAAAGATACAGTAAGCTCTAAGAGCTGAGTCGACTCGACAAGTCCATTCGACTGCAAAAGAAATACAGTAAGCTCCACGAGCTGAGCAAACTTAAGCAGTAAGCCAAACCGGCCGAGTACAAAGTAAGTCATGCAAAGCAAGTTGCGACTCCGTCAATTCGAGTCCCTTCTTCACTCCCATCGGGAGCGGGCTTTTCGACTGAGGGAAAAATTGAGTTTAACCTCAATTGCAAGCAATTCAGCTTAATCTCGGGGGCTACTCCCATCGGGAGCGCTGTTCGCGCTCCCGAATGACTCAGAACAATCGCAGTCGAAAAATCACCGACCAGAGCAACACTCGCGGTTTTCACCCTGCAGTCGATGTTTCGACTAAGGAATCCTCCATAAGCCCTGAACGGCCGGAGTCGACCATTTTGTTTGTTCCTTTCAGGAACCTGGTGGCGTGCCCGGAAGGAAGGAGTCCTTTACTCGACTCTACGATTCGACTAAGCACTCGGGGGCTACTGTCGTGGGGTTACTCTTTGACTACCCCACGGTGGTGATACCTGGGTCACGCCAAGCCCTTCAGCCTTATGACGAGGGTCCAAGGAAGGCCCAAGAAGGACGACATGCGGCCCAAGGTAGTCGACGTTAGGTCATCAGCCTTGATCGTCCTGTAAGTGCCATCGGCACCGTTCACCCGAGACCCAGCCAATCATATAAAGGCTGGGAGGGTCCCTCGTCTAGGGTAACTTAATTTCCACTGGTAGCCGCCATCTCAAACCCTAGCGAGATTGCCATCTCGCCATTGTAGCCACGCACAACCTCAATATCAGACAAGCAGGAAGTAGGGTGTTATCCTCCGAGAGCCTGAACCTGGGTAAAACATCGCCTGTTAGCCGTCGTGACCACCAGCGCTCATCTCTCTCTCCCCCTCAATCAACCCGGGGTGCTCAACCCAGGGATTTGCCGAGCCCTAACCTCGTCACCGGCCTAAAAGACAGCCGCTGCTGCCGCCGCCACATCAGCCACCACACCACCTCCCGCCACAGGTCCCTTCGGCTAGTCACCACTCCAAGAACGATGCCCCCAAGGGGGAGCATGACGCAAAGCGCCATCATCGCCCGATCCCGGAAGATCTAAGGTTTCCCTCGGAGTGGGACAGGCGAAAGGCAAGCACCACGTCTCGACGGCGTCTCCAAGAAGATAAACGGCGCCCCGAGGCGTCGTCGCCGCCTGCCACGACAAAAGCCGAAGCAAAGCTCTCGCTCGACATTTCCATGTAACGACGTTACGAAGTACTCAATAAAAGCATTACAAAGCGATAATCCCTATGTTGGCAAAGAAACATTGTTTGCGGATTTGGAATCAATTATACATTATTAAGCTTCACTGGTACATGCACATGGTTTATTTGTTAACCTTGCATCTAGTGATGTTTTGCAGTATGAACTCCAAAAAAGTGTTTTGTAATTGCCCAATGGATAAAGTTTTTTTTCCCGAAAGAAATATAATATGTACATCACATGATGGAGGCTCGAGTACTGCCCTATTCTGAGGCTTGTGAGTCTCTTAGTAGGGAGAAAAAGGAAGAGACTAAAACTATAGAATAACAAAACCAAATGAATACACATTTGCAAAACAGTCTTTTTTTATAGAAATTGGTAGATCACATTGGAGTTCGTGAAGACTGAAGTTTTTAGTCGGTGTTGACTTTCCTTTTTTTAGAAAAGGGTCACCCGGCCTCTGCATCAAAGTGATGCATACGACCATTTTATTGAACCAACTGAAACAGTACTGTGTCAACGTTATTACATCCCAACAGATAAGACAAAAAGCACACAAGCAGCCTCACAAACTTGCGGTACACAAAATAACTACACAAATTGCAGCCTATTAGTGTGCCACCATCCACCCTGGTTGAAGATAGCCCGAACAACCGCCATCAACCGAGTGCATCCAGAGACCAAACGCCCTCGCTTGTGAGATGGTAGAAGGTAAGCCCATGCGTGGATCCAATAAGTAGCTCGATGAATAACCTGCAAAAATTGTCCAGAATTGGCTTTGTTAAAAACAACATCATTTCGGCAATTCCAAATTGCCCATAAGAAAGCGCACACGCCAATACGAATGCTACTTTAGTATCCTTATCAACTCCATTCAACCAGTTACCAAACAAATTAGTAATACTAATCGGAGGAGTTATATTGAACGTAAAATGAACAAGTCTCCAAATCTGTCTCGCAAGCTGACAGGAAACAAACAGATGATCCACAGTTTCATCATGACTACAAAAAACACATTTCTTACATCCTGTCCAATGACGCTTAATAAGGTTATCCTTAGTAAGAAGAACTTTCCGATGAAGGAACCACATGAATATTTTTATCTTTAAAGGGACTCTCAATTTCCAAATATACTTCTTTTAAAAACGTGCAGGACTATTCATTTGTTCTAAATACAACGATTTAACCGAAAACACCCCAGATGGAGTAAGGTTCCAAGATATAGAATCCGGTTCCGTCGTTAACGCAATTGGCATAAGTCTCTCTACTAGATTTAGCCAATCATTCCATTTATCTCCCACTAAAGATCTACGGAATTGAATATTGACATGTCCATTTTCAAAAACATTTGCAACCAAAACATTTTTGTAACGAACAATGTCATAAAGCGACGGATACTGCTCCGATAATGGCTGTTGCCCCAGCCAGGTATCCTCCCAGAAACGAACCCCTTCACCATTTCCAATAGTGAAAGATATATGCTTGAAAAACTCTGGTTTAACCCCCATAATACCTTTCCAAAAAGGTGAATCTGTTGGTTTTACCTCCACTTGAGCCAGAGTTTTATCTGCAAGATATTTGTTGAACAATAACTCCTGCCAGACGCCTTCCTCAGTCAAAAGTTTAAATAGCCACTTGCTAAGTAAACATTTGTTCTTAATATCTAGAACCTCAATCCCAAGCCCACCTTGGTCTTTCGGTCTACAAATAATGTTCCACTTAGTTAACCGATACTTCTTTTTCTGCTGATCACTTTGCCAAAAAAAGCGAGATCGATAAATATCTAACCTTTTCCGCACCCCTTTGGGTATCTCAAAAAAGGATAGTAGGAACATAGGAAGACTTGTCAGAACAGCATTGATGAGGACGAGTCGATCTCCATATGAGAGCAACTTACCCGCCCAAGAACCGAGTTTGCGATCAAACCGATCCTCAACAGGTTTCCATTCCTTGTTAAGAAGCTTACGATAATGAATCGGAATGCCAAGATATCTAAACGGAAGTTCGCCAACTTCGCATCCGAAGATAGAACGATAATCATCCTGATGATCCTTAGCTTTACCAAAACAGAAGACCTCACTTTTATGAAAGTTAATCTTTAAGCCCGATAGTTGCTCAAATAACGACAAGATCAACTTCATATTCACGGCCTTCTCCAGGTCGTGCTCCATGAACAAAATCGTGTCGTCCGCATATTGCAAAATGGACACACCACCATCAACAAGATGCGGTACAAGCCACCGACTTGGCCATCTTCCTTAGCCCGCGCTATAAGAACAGCCAACATATCGGCAACTAAATTAAATAACAGTGGAGATAACGGATCCCCTTGTCTCAATCCTTTTAAAGTTTGGAAATAATGACCAATATCATCATTCACTTTAATTCCCACACTCCCCCCCTGAATAAATCTCGCAATCCATTCACACCACTGAGCCGCAAATCCCTTCATGCGTAGAGTCTACTGTAAAAAAGCCCAATTAACCTTATCATAAGCTTTCTCAAATCTATTTTGAAAATGACCCCATCCAACTTCCTCCGATGAAGTTCGTGGATAGTTTCATGGAGCACGACTACTCCTTCCAAAATATTTCTCCCCGGAAGGAAAGCAGATTGAGTGGGGCGGATAACCTTATGCGCCATGGATGTCACACGATTCGTCCCCACCTTCGTAAAAATCTTAAAACTGACATTAAGCAAACAAATGGGTCTATATTGTTCTATTCTACTCGCATCTTCCTTTTTGGGCAGCAAAGTAATTACCCCATAATTTAACCGATGCAAAGGCAAATCCCCTGCATGCAACTGCGTGAACATGTCCATCAAGTCACTCTTGATAACATCCCAGAAAGTTTGATAAAATTCAGCCGGGAACCCGTCCGGCCCGGGGGCCTTATTATGCTCCATCTGAGAAATAGCATCAAACACCTCCTTTTCGACAAAAGGTGATGTAAGAATGTCATTTTCCTCAGCCGATATTTGAGGCAAATCATGAGTCCTGGATTCACACAACGCAATATTAGACGGAACCGACGCTCCGAATAATTTCTTATAGAATTCTGAGATAAACACCTTCAAATTTTCCTGCCCAACAATGGTACCTTCATCTTGCTCCAATTGGAAAATTCGCTTCTTTCGATGTTTGCCATTAGCTATGAGGTGAAAGTATTTCGTATTACTACCCCCCTCCTGAATGTGACGCACCTTAGCACGCTGTGCCCACTTTGCCTCTTCATCCCGACGGATTTTGGACAAGTAAGCCTCAGCGTCCCTTTTTGCTAACCTTTCCGCCTCACTTAAAATTGTACTTTCAGCTTTAATATCAAGTTCATCAATAAGTAACCGCAATTTATCACGAAGCACCCTATACTCCCCACTCATATTCTTGGCCCATCCTCTCAAAAATCGTCTCAAGTGGCGAATTTTGTTTTGCCATCGCTCCACCGGCGATGCACCTTGGTCAATCGACAGCCATTCCTTTTTCACCAAATCGTAAAAACCCTCATGACGCAACCATGATAACTCAAAAGAGAATAACGACCGATTCCCCAGATGAGCACTCTCACCGGAATCAATCAAAAGCGGATTATGATCCGACCCCGCACGGTTCAAAGCACGAACCGAAACGAGAGGAAATTTCTGCTCCCACTCAACACTAGCCAAGATCCTATCCAATTTTTCTAAAGTAGGAACCTCACGTCTACTGGACCAAGTAAACTGTCTCCCTGACAACTCAATCTCCCTCAAGTCCAAACTATCAATGATAGCATTAAAAACAAAAGGCCATCTAGCATTGAAATTATCATTGTTCTTCTCTTCTCTCCGCCGAATAATATTGAAGTCACCACCTACCACCATAGGTAATGACTCCCCCTCACAGACCCGGACTAACTCAGACAAAAACAACGATTTATTTTCATCTTGAGCTGCCCCATAGACCGCCACTAAAGCCCATAAAAAGCCATCAACTTTAGACTTAAAATGGAGCTTAACGCAAAAATCACCCGCCACAGCAGATTGCATAACTAAAGCAGCCTTATTGAAACCAACTAAGATACCCCCAGATCTACCGTGCGGCGGTAAGCAAAACCACTCATAATCATACCCCGCAGCCAAAAACTCAAAAAAGAAGCCGAAAAATTAGATCTCCCTGTTTCCAACAAAGCAATGAAATCTAATTTATGCTCCCGAACTAACTCATGAATAGCAACGTGCTTACCACGATCCCCCAGCCCATCAGTATTCCAAAAAATCCCTCTCATGATGACGTTCTATTTTGTTTCTGAAGACGTTCACTCCGTCGAACCTGAACCCTCTTAACCACTTTCCTCATGCGAGATCGATTAACTTTCACTCCTTGGACTAGAAGATCCACTTGATCTCCGAGCCCCTCTTCAACCTCATCATCTAGATCATCACATAAAATAGACGCCTTTCTCACCACTAAACTCTGCAAACCCTCCCCCTCGTCAGTTGACAGCGTGTTTTTTAAGAAAGTTATGTTTCTAGCCTCCTCTATCTCTTTTAGATTTTTAATAGAATCAGATACTTGCAAAGGAGAAGCACCTAACGAAACCCCAAGCTTAGATGCACGCTCAACTATGACTTCATTCGGAAAATAAACAAAACTTAATTTAGAACATAACCTCGTACCCGACTGAAAGGCAGAATCACGCCGCTCCGCAAGGTCCATCGCCCTCTCCAACTGGGGACGGTCAGCATCCGGCATCGCCCGCAGCCGAGCGCTAGACCTGACACCGGACTTCGCCGGATCAGAGATGCCCCCAAAGGCGACGACGTCCTCCAACGTGATCTTCGACCCGAGCCCATCCCCCAACACCGGTGTTGCCTGTCCACTTGACCCAGTAGCACCAATGCCGAGATGAGGGGGCGAGAGAGGTGCCACCTGCACCACATCGTCCCAAGGCGACGAAGAGAACGGAGTAGAAAAAGTACCACCCAACGTAGGGCTGGTTGCCGGGCTAACCCCTGTGCTCAGGACAGCTCCCCCACCTGGGTAGCCATGAGCCAACGAGTAGCCGAACAAAGGCGCAGCAGAAGCAATCGGTCTCATCTCCTCCTCCACAGACGAAACGCCCTCCACCGAGGCGTAACCAGCAGGAATAGAGCACACCACCGGACTAGCTGCACCCGGACCGGCGCCCCCACCCGGGGAACCGGTGGCAACTGAAGGAGACAAAGGCCGTGAAAGGGCAACAACACCACCATCCACGGTAACAACCGGAGCATCACCCACCAACGGCACAGCAACCGCGACATCAGCCACAACCGGCCCATCACACTGCTGCCCCACATCATCAGCAGAAGTAATCTCAACAACCACATCCATAGGTTCTTTTGCAGCTTCAAAATATTCTTCACGCGCAGCTTGAAACAGCCGGCGGACCAAGGGTGAAAGAACCACCCCGGTGACTGGAGCTCCCCCCGCCCCATTCTCACCAACACCCTTATCAGAGTCCCTCGAAGACGACGAATTCCCATTTGGAGCCACTCTGGCAGAACCGGAACTATCTTTACTCCTATCCAAAGCCTCTTGGAAATCATCTCCAATGTCATCATCATCATCCTTGTCCCGCGTGAGATCCGACATGACCACATCCTGGTTCACCACCGCCTCTTCCCCATCAACATGAAAGGTAAGGGTGTACAAAGCCCCTTTAATAAGCAATGGGAAAGTATGTGGAATCTTGGTGTAGTTCAGGCAACCCACTAAAATCCTCAGTACCCCATGCTTCCTGGTATATTTCATATCCACCTTCAACGTCTTGCCAAGGAGGTACCCAACAGTCCACATAGCAAGAAAGTCTCCCAAATGCTTTGGCGGATGCGATCTGCCCGTTTTGGACTGAACTTGGATAACCACAAGTTTTGGACAGTCCACATTGCCATTTCTTGTCAACGCAATTTTATACCCCCGCTTTGCACTGTTATACAAGTATACAACCAACCAAGCAGGGCCTTACACTTTGTTTGAGGAAATAGGGCAGGTGTTCTACCAAATCAATTAAGAAGAGAGAATAAGTTTGTGTTACACGCTAGAGAGGTACTACCAGGAATACAAAGACTAAGAAAAAGAAAACGAAGGGCTGCCCCAAACCCTAAACACACAGATTACTCTCCATCACCATCCTCCATCATAGGCTCTCCTGTTTGAGGCACATCAACTATGCCATGCAGGAAATCCCAGGATCAAAAGGTCATCGCGGATCAAATCGAGGAGTTGGGGTTCCATGAGCGAGGCCGTCTGAAAGACACGCCTACATCTTTCCTTCCAGATATGCCAAACCCCGTAGTCAACCACCATCAGTTCATCCTTCGACATCGATCCAATCATGAACGTCCACCACTCCATCGGCATCAAGAGCGGCAGGGGAAGAAGGGACAACCGCGAGTAGTTTGTCCGTTGAGATGGGAGATGCCAAACCATTCACACACTTCATTACAACTCACTTGAATCCAACGGTTCTCTGCTAGGAAGTTTGAGTTTTGAAGACTCGAGCATGATGACATAGGCGGAGAATAAGTGCGAGGCAACACAGTAAGAACAAATGATGGCGGTTCTGAAAAAGATGCATGCATTCCAATTTTGGTGATCCGTTACCAATTGCTGATGCCTTCTAAGCCCATACTATTAATATCAAATCCCTAATGTACACAACGAAAGGGCGTGAAACGAGTATGGATGACTTCTGGATAAGGAAGTAAAACGAGGAACACATTATTCAGCTTTTGAGAAGTGTTGCTCCTTATAAAGGACTTGGGTGGTAGTAAAGACATGATGAGTCATTCGGTAGGTCAATAAGCTAAAGCAACCATTGCTATAAGCTTGGTCCACTCACCTATAGATCAGGAGCATTGCGAATTTGTGAGCTTGTATTTTTTGTAAAGAAAAATATTTGCATTTGCACTAGAAATTGAGATCCAAAGCCCCAAAACTTAGTTTCTTAAAACCACATTTTAGTCGAGTAGTTAGCATAAAACTACCACATTACAGTTGAAATTCCGAAAAACTACCACTTTACATTTTAATCGCAAAAAACTACCACATTTTAGTCCGTTTGTTGCAATGTGCACAAATTCGTGTCTAAACAGAAATTGACAGCGATTCTGACAGGTGGGACCCACTTCCCAGACTAACGTGGTGGTGCTAGATGGCGTGTTGTCTGCCTTTTTAATGTAGGTCCTCAACTTTTGAACATAAATTACACACGGGTCCCTAGCACCCCCGCATATTTCACAAAACCTTTTTTTTCTAAAAAACCTTCATAAATTTTAAATACTAATTCAAATGGAAAAAAGTTTGAATGTGAAAAGTGCACAGAAATGTTTGAATATTTCAAATATAAACTTTTTTCAAACCTTCATAACTTTAAATACCGATTCAAATTGACAAACTTTTAGTATTAAAAGTGCTAAGGAATGTTTGAATATCTCAATTTTTTTTTTAAACCTTCATAACTTTTAAATATTAATTCTAATGGAAAAACTTTTAATATGAAAAGTTCTCAGAAATATATGAATATTTTAAATAGACATATTATTTATAGTATTTGGAGTTATATTTTTAAAGTTATGAATTCCCAAAGTATACATTATTAATAGAAGTAATTTTAATTGTTTGCATATTTTAATTATACTACTTCAGATAATTAAAATTATACTATTTGAAATATTGAAACATTTCCCGAGTTAGTATACTATAAATAATTCCCAAAGTATACATTATTAATAGAAGTAATTTTAATTGTTTGCATATTTTAATTATACTACTTTAGATAATTAAAATTATACTATTTGAAATATTGAAACATTTCCAGAATTAGTATACTATAAATAACTTTAAAAATATAACTCCAAATACTATAATTAATATGTCTATTTGAATTATTCAAATATTTTTGAGCACTTTTCGTATTAAAAGTTTTTCCATTTGAATTAGTACTTAAAAGTTATGAAGGTTTGAAAAAAAACTTATATTGAAAATATCTAAACATTTCGGGGCACTTTTCATATTAAATTTTTTTCCATTAGAATTAATATTTAAAATGTATAAAGTTTGAAAGTTTATATCCGCAATATTCGAACATTTATGAGCACATTTCATATTAAAAGTTTTTTTCTATTTAAATTAATATTATAAAGTTATGAAGGTTTGAAAAATAAATATGAGTTTTCTTAAAACTCCAGGGTGCCAGGGACCCATGTGTAATTTGTGTTCAAGAATTGAGGACATACGTGCAAAACAGAAAAGGCGCGCCGTCTTGCACCGCCACGTAAGTCTGGAAAGTGGGTCCCACCTGTCAGAATCGTTGACAATTTCTGTTTAGACACGGATTTGCGTACATTGCAACAAACGGACCAAAATGTGGTAGTTTTTTGCGATTGAAATGTAAAGTGGTAGTTTTTCGGAATTTCAACTTTAATGTGGTAGTTTTATGCTAACTACTCCATTTTAGTCACTTACAACAGAAAGTACACTATGCGACGATCCACATTTCCATGAGAGAACATTACGAAGTACGGAGTACTCAATGAAAACAATATGAAATGATGAGGGATCGAGATAGGCAATCAGAGGGGGGGGGGGGGGGGGGTTGAATGATTGCGCGGAAGCAAATTAGAACTTTTCAAACTTTCAAACCCTGAAACCCTAATCTGTTCGTGATGGTAAAATAGTCGTATCTCAAGATCTACTGAACTAAAAAATGCGTTTGAGTACTCAAATTAAAGGTATGGAAATTATCTAACCAACGCAAGAAGAATCAGCTCGATCGGAGTTACGAGTCAAAAGATATGATCAAAACAGTAACAGCTGACAGAAAACTGCGAAAATCAATCTAGATCTAATTTCGAGAATTAGCAAGAAAGATAGATTAATCGCACCACAAACTTCTCTTAATCTCGTGAAAAACCTGCAGCAAAGTATTAGAGAGATCTAACACGGAGATTTCATCAATTTAAAGAAGCCCAGAGATGACACCGCCAAAGATCAATAATTTCTAGGCTAGATCTGAGTTCACCTCCTGAGACGTACTCAAAACCTAGTCTATTTAAAGAGGAGTAATTAGCATAAAACCACCACTTTTGTGGCTTGGATCACCAAAAACCACCACTTTACATTTGCGGGACAGAAATCCACCACTATTCAGCAAGTTTTTTACAATTCACACTAAAACTCATCTGGACTCTAATTGACACGGATTAGAACAGGAGGACCCACCCGACAGGGGACGTGGCACTGGGTTAATATCCAAAAGAAAAAAAAACAAGATATCTGGTCCCAGCCGCAATTAAAAAATCTAGAAACCAAAAAAGTCAACAACGCGGCGTGGACGCACCGCCTCGTCCCGGCCGCAAGATCCAGTGCGTGACGGCGCGCAGCCCTCCTACCTCCGCCATGGTCGCCGCCGACTGGACCGACTGCTCCGCCACGACAGCTTCAGCGTCCTCTCCATCGCCCCCTCCGAGGCCGCCCGCGCCTCCGCCACCGACGGCACCACGCCCTCCAGCTCGCCGCCGCCGGCCGTGCCCCCTCCGTGCTCGCCGCTGCCTACCTACTCCTCGCCGCCGGCGCTTACCCTCCTCCCCGCCGCCGGTGTCTCCCATCCTCCTCGCCGCCGACTGGACCGAGTGCCCCTTCGCCCACCCAGACAAGAACGCGGACCGCCGGGAGCCGCGCGCCACGCCTACACCTGCGTCCCCAGCCCGGACTTCCGCAAGGACCTGGCCTCCTGCACCCCTGCTCGCCGCCGCATCCATGTCCTCCGATTCCAGCAACTTCTCGTCACCGAGTAGCTTCTCCTTGCCGTCCTCGAGGCCGACGCTCACGGGATTGCGTTGCTCAGCTCGCGGGAGCTCAACTTCGAGGTCGACCAGTACAACAAGCAGAGGGAGGATGATGATGGCGAAGTCCACCATGCCGCCAGGATACTCGTCGTCGGACTTCGTCGCCGCCGGGATACTCGTCGTCAGACCTTGTCGCCGCAAATGTCCAGGCGCTCTCCCTGGAGCAGTAGCAGCAGAAGACGACCCTTTTTATTTTTAGATTTTTCTAATTTGGCTAACATGTGAGACCACGTCCGCCTCACGAAATTTACCAGATTTACATATTGAAGTTGAACCAACGCCATGTCACCTGGTGGGTGGGTCCTCCCTTTCTAATCCGTGTTAATTCGAGTCAAAATGAGTTTTAGTGCGAATTGTAAAAAACTTGCTGAATAGTGGTGGATTTCTGTTCCGCAAACGTAAAGTGGTGGTTTTTGGTGATCCCAACCACAAAAGTGGTGGTTTTATGCTAATTACTCATTTAAAGAGCTAGGCAAATCCTAAAACATGCAGAGTCCAAAACGGAACGGCGGCTGGTGCATTTTTTCTTTCTTCGCGTCGCACCGTCCGATTCCATCGGCTCGACCACAGAGGTTGTCTACTGTCCTGGGGCGAGTCGGCCTGCCTCGCGTGTCCGTCCAGAAAAACAATTCTGCGCGCGCGCCTATGAACAGACGTACTCTGTCGTCTGGCGATTCCGAGCGCGTCGAAGCAGCTTGCCGCGGAACGATGCATGCTTGCCTCCCCGGCTGACATGCATCGCTGCTGCTGCTCCCTTTTGACACAAGCACAGACGCATGGCTCGGCTCCTTGCTGCTGCTCTCCAAGGCACGCACACATGCAGGCCAATCAACTAGCACATGCACGTGCACATGCATGAGGCAAAATCCCATGCACTAATCAAATGCTATGCTTAGCATAGCATTCGTGACGCCTCGCTCTTCGTGACGTCTTCCTAATCTCGGACCTCGACAAACATGTCGAGTGTCATCTTCAGTACCGTACATCTCCGGTACAAGCCATGTACGACAAAAACTGCGAATAATGAAACCAAATGAATTAACATTTCTGAAACCTTCTTTCTTTTCTAGGGATTGATAGATCACATTGGTGTTAGAGTTTTGAGGCAGTGTTGACTTTCCTATGAAACAACTGTTCATGAATATTACTTAACTTGGATAACCACAAACGTATAATAAGAAACCACGATGCGAAAGCAGTTTGCACTCTCTGTGTGATGTGGCTATTTCAGACCACCCTGCCCCCACGTGTGCATCATATTTGCTACTACCTCTGTCCCTAATTATAATACGCTTTGATAGGTTAAATTGGCCTGCCAAAAGTTCTTATAATTCTTCGGGACAGAGGAAGTACCATAGAATTAATCCGCATAATTTTGGGACCAGCCGTATTGTTAGGCCTTGTATTGTTTTTGAAACAAAGCCTCATAAGTTTTGTTTATGTTGCGCCGTATTTAAAAGTTTTTCGTTTGCAATTTATTCTTCATCAAAGTACAATATGAAAATATATATAGTGTTAGACTGTTACCTAATGAGCTGAGCGAACGCACATCGAGCAGTCGGCTCGTAAATATATATATGATGCACTAGCTTTTGCCGATTTTTGTGCGACACTAATTTCTCTATTATATTCCCACAAGCCGGGATAAAAAAAAAATCTCACGAATCTTGAAGCCCTGATCCACTATGCATTGATCCCGAGCTGACAAGTGACTGACTCACATTCCAAATTCATTGCCAACCAAGCACAACTCATGAACGGACCCGTGCGCCTGCCTGCTGCTGCTGCTGCGCGGCGGCAGGGACTTCTTGTGTGTGCTGGGCGACTGAACTCAATTCGAAACTCCTGCATGTTATGGGATTTCGGAACACAAGCGTCCAGATGCAGATGCAGCGCCGCAGAGTGCAGACAGATTGAACATCACAACGTGAATCAACGTTGCTATCATCAGTTAAAACACGATTTCGTTGGAACTCCTCCGGCGTGGCGTGGGCTAGTGGCCCAATAGTGGGGAAGAGATCGAACTGGAGTCTGGAGCCGCAAAGATCGGGATCGCGGGTGTACGTATGCGAGTCGCGTCACCAGGTTTTTTTCTTCGAGGACAGAGAAAGCAAGGACAATGCTCGCTTCGCTTCTGCACCCAAAATCGACATCCAAAGTTTCCACTTGGAACGAAACGTCAATAAATATTTAAACTGTACAACCTAGCTACTAGTCCACGGAGGGAAATATACATCGTTTTAGGATTTATTTGTAGAAAAAAAGATGATTTTTGCACTATTGGGTTCACCCATATTTTTTATTCAAGCAAGAAACTTCTTGATAGGAAATTGGTCGTCAAACTCAACTCTCTGAATCGTGTCCATGTAAAAAGGCTTACATTTTTTATCCAGTAATTCCAAATAACACTATACGTAGATATATATAGTTTAGTAGATTAGTCTTGTGAGAAGAAGACTCCTCGTAGAAGTTTTGGACGGTTAGAGCATGATGGCATGATGGTTAACGGAGCAGAAGAGAACGGATGCCGACTATCCGCATCAAGAAGCACACACGGCAACTTCGGTGATTCCTTTGCAATTCCCGATTCCTCCCATACCTATACTATAAAAATTAAATCCCTACGGCACATAGTCAGACCAAAAATGCGTGAAATGAGATTGGATAATTTCTGAATAATGAAGAGAAGACATTATTTATCTTTTGCCTAGAGCAGCGTCCTTATAAAGGACTTGGGTGGTAGCATTGACATGAAGTTATGGGTCCTTCGGTAGGTCAATAGCTAAAGCAATCCTTGATTATGAGCTAGGCCCACCGGCCGGTAAGTCGGAATCATTGAGATTTCCTAGGCTTTTCTTTTTGAAAGAAAAATATTCGCATCTACACGGAAAAATGAGGTCTAAAGCGACCACGCCTAGTTTCCCAAGACAACATTTCGGTCACTTAAAACATCAAAGTACCCCCTCCATGAGTTTCCAACCAAATGTAAATGATACACAATCCCATTAGACAAAAAAATACGGAATACTCAATAAAAACATTGCGAAGCACTAATCCCAAACCCGCCAATGGCATAGATATGTTGTCTGAGGATTTGGACCGACCATACATTAAGGTTCACTCATACTAGATCTGATAAACTTAAATGATATAACAATATAGATGCAGTGTGCATTAGCTAGTTGGAGTGAATTGAGCACTGTTATTAACTCACTAAAAAAGGGCAAAACACTCATATTGTATTTTGTAGAACCGCCTCACAAATGGTAAAAGGGATATGTGTTTACCACCCGCCAAAGTAGTAGACCAATTCATGCGACCCGCCGCAAAAAAGGGGATTGCCAGTGCGGTCAGGACGCTAGTTTTAATACTCGTAAAAAATATCGAGGCATGAGAAAGAAAGGAAAATTCCCCCGTTTGCACTGAAGATCAACATCCGCCTCAAAATTGCGATGATCCACATTTTCCACTTGGAACAAATATCAAGAAAAACTTGAACTACCGCTCCCTCGAGGGAAAATGTACATCATTTTAGGATTTATTTGGATCAGCCAGCATTATAGAAAAATGAACAAAGATTTTTTACTATAGGGTTCGTTGGTATTTTTATTCCAACCAGAATATCTCTGAAATTGCTCATTGAACTCCACTTTGATTACACCCTCTGGTACAGTTTATAGGGCACACATGAGGTTTCTCTGTGACACAATCGCTGATTGGATATAAAATTGTCTGCCGTGTACGTAATTTTTGAAGACCCACATCTCCAACTGCGCCTAATTGCTTCTTTGTTCCAACCGTCCGTCTCAAATCTATGGATCAAAACGTGAGTCTCAGTCTAGCTGGAAATTTATGTGCACCAATTTTTTTTCTCGTGATCATTAATGTCAGATCTTGGAGCAAAACTAGAAGTATGAGGATAATAGTAATATAAGGTAAATGAGCTCGAGTGGAGTATATCGAGCCACCTGTTTATACATATATCACTACGGGAGACACTGGCTTTGCCGTGCGGCCAAAATGCACGGCAAAGGACCCAATACGCACGGCAAAGGCTTTACCGTGCGTAGGCGGACGGCAAAGACCTCACGGCAAAGCCTTGCCCGGCAAAGGGTACTTTGCCGTGCGCCGCTCCGAACACGCACGGCAAAGCCTTTGCCGTGCGGCCTTACCTTTGCCGTGCGGCGCAACGCTTTGCCGTGCAAACGGCTTTGCTGTGCGCTGTCACGCACTGCCGTGCGGTGTCCTTTGCCGTGCGCCTTCCAGCCGCCACGCACGGCAAAGAGCGCACCTTTGCCGTGCGCCGCTCGTCCACCCGCACGGCAAATCACTTCCCAGGCGTACCCAGGCCAGCCCCTGGCATTGCCTTTGCCGTGCGTATGCGCACGGCAAAGTGACCAAATGGTTCTTTGCCGTGCGCATACGCACGGCAAAGGCCCTGGGGTTTTTCATTTTAATTCTGTTTCAGGGTTTAAACACAATTTAAACACAGTTTAAACACCAATATACCACACAAATAAATACACAATATAACATACAATCTGAGCAACACAACAACATAATCCAACTTCATCCAACCTCGCGCGGAGAAATCTAGGGGGGTAGACCGCCGGGGGCCCACATACCGCCGTTTCCGGGGGGTCGTCCGCTATCTTTGCCATGCACCGCTATCTTTTTCGTGCGTCGTCTCTTTGCCGGACGGCGCATGGCAAAGAAGCGATGCACGGCAGACGCAGGCGGGAAGCGGTGGAAGAAGCACACGGATCATGTGTTTCCTTCGAGCGCTTGTGAGCCGTTGGATCAGAGTTGTGTTTCTTTCGAGTGCTTGTGAGCTGTTGGATTGTGCGCACACGGATCGTGTGTTTCCTTCGAGCGCTTGTGAGACGTTGGATCAGAGTTGTGTTTCGTTCGAGCTCTTGTGAGCCGTTTGATCGGAAGCACACGGATCGTGTGTTTCTTTAGAGCGCTTGTGAGCCGTTTGATCAGGGGTGTGTTTCTTTTGAGGGCTTGTGAGCTGTTGGATCTGCACTCCCACCTCATCCACAGGTACACCTTCCAATCGCCTATAAATACCCACTACCTCGTCCCCGGTTCGAGCCAACCCGTCGCCCTCCTCCACGCGCCGCCGTCTCTCCTCCACGCGCTGCTTCTCCTCCGCGCCGGCCTTTCCGATGCCCCTTTTGATCAACCCGGATGGCGATGTCCGGGACTGGCATCCGCCGGGCTGGCACTGGGAGAGGCTACCTTCCGGGGCGGGGACCTTGGTGAGGGATCCAGGTCGCATCGTCGATCCGGATCTTCTTTGGTGGTATTGGCCACGGAATGTGTTCAGAGCGCCGGCCCCCGAGGAGGTGGTACGTCGCCGCATTAGGGAGGAGGACGAGCACGTCCTTCGCTACATGTATTTGTTCAATAATCCAAGTAGCAGGCGTTGGTCGCTACTTCAGAATCCTTATGACGCGAGCGAGTCTCTCATGGTTCCGGCTCTTTGGAAGCAGAGCATCCGCGGCTCAGCACCGCGCGGCTTAGGACCTGGTCGTAGTTAGTTTGAGTACCTATGTTGAGTACTGTGTGTGTTCTCATCTATGTTGAGTACCTATGTCGAGTGTTGTGTGTGTGTGCCCACCTATGTTTTCTTCATATGTTGTTCCTCTTTCTCCAGGCGTCTTGTTTCGTTCCGAAGTTGTTTTTGTATGATATGTGTGGAAGTGTGTTGGAATGTGTGATTCACCAAATGGTGCAAGACATAGATCCCCGGTGTGACCTTCCTCACGGTGCTCCGGAGGCTGAACTGGAACCTCGCGCGGAGAAATCTAGGGGGGTAGATCGCCGTTGCCCACAGACCGCCGTTTCGGGGGGGGGGGGGGGGGGGGGTGGTGGGAATGACCTCCGGAGCATCGGAATGCAAAAGTATGGCTATACACACATTGTCTTAAGATGTAGTACTTGTCATATATTAAAAGAATAAATATAAGTATTAAATTAAGTGCAATAATGAAGTAAAAGAAGAAAATGCTATAAGACGCACGGCAAAGGTTGCTTTGCCGTGCGCCCGCTCTCCCCGCACGGCAAATGCTATTTGCCGTGCGTGGTACCTTTGCCGTGCGCCTTCTGGTTTCTTTGCCGTGCGTTGTACCTTTGCCGTGCGCCTTCTGTTTTCTTTGCCGTGCGTGTTCCCTTTGCCGTGCGCTGGTTTTTCTCTTTGCCGAGCGGGTTTCTTTGCCGTGCGTCGTAGTTGTTATGTGCCGTGCGTTGTACCTTTGCCGTGCGTCTTCTCGACGGCCGCACGGCAAAGAAATCTTTGCCGTGCGTAGACGCACGGCAAAGAAGTGCCGCACGGCAGTGCCAGTTTTTCCTGTAGTGTATACCACAAATTTTGGTGACTTGTGCATGTAGTATCTCTATCCGGCAAGCCAAGATAAAAGCTCGTAAATTTCGAAGCACTCGGTCTACATAAATTACAAGGTTACAAATGACTCAATCCCACAAGATTAATTGATCATTCAACACTTTTGTATATCGAATACGCCAGTGCATCTTCTTGCGCGATCCATCAACGTTGATGCCTCCTTTTTCTCTTGTCCCTTTTTCCTATACTCACAGGAAATAATCACTCTCATGTGATCACCATTCTATCCCAACCATATAATAAACTATTTTACCAATGCTTACTTGAGATATCGTGCAATAGTGGTATAGAAGGTATCCAGATCCAGAGGGCATGCTGGCGGGTTAGGAGAGGGAAAAGAGTTGAAGTTACAGAAGTAATTGGAAGGACATGGCATTGTGCGCCGATTCAAACCGAATCAGTACACGTTATGTTTTCAGTTATTCATTCGACATTCCCGATGTCTTCTATGCTCATACTATAAAATACAAATCACTAGAATGTAGAGATTCAACAAATCACGTGAGAAATGATATAGCATAATTCTAAGATGGGAAATAAATTGCGAAACAAGCTATACTTTTTGTTCCTGCTTATGGAAGCTTCGCTCCTTATTTTAAAGGACTTGGGTGATAGCATTGACATGTTGTCACGTGTCCTCAAAAAATCCACTAGGTAAGCATCCCTTTATTACAAGCTTGATCATATAGTAGGTCCGATGTTATGAAAGCTACACACGATGATATTTTCAAACATTCTATTTTATGAAGGAAAGAATTATGTAATTCCCCTTCTGTTCGTCCACATAATGCACCATTCATCAGTAAAACTTTTATTAAAATCTAGCAAATATATCCGTGCGTTGGTACAAGTTGATTTTTATTGACCAATGGTTTCATCACCGCTTTCATACTATGACCAAGAAATAATACTTAGAACGTAAATTTGTGGAACGGGATCACTAAACATGAGCAAGTATCTTCAAGAAATATTTAGGATCTCATACTCTATACATTGTAATTAAATTTATGGTATATCATTAGTATGGATTTTGGTGGTCAAAATTTCTAGCAAGTTCTTTTAATTAGGCGATTGTAAGTAGAATCATGATGATTTGGCTTCCGAGTGAACACGATTTTCAAGACAATGTTCGCTATATAAATTGTCCGACTCTTTGTTCCTATTGTTCATCCCTTATTTCTAGACCAAAACGCGTGTCTCCCTCTAGTCGGAATTTTATGTGCACCATTTTTATTTGTTCACATGATTGTTAACGTCAGGTCTTTGAGCAAAACTTGAAGTATGACAATATAATACGGGGTAAATGCGATTGAGTGGATGTACATCGAGCTGGGGGTTCATACATCTATACCGCGAATTTTGGTGATTTGTGGGTGTCAAGATTGTCTCTATTGTGCAAGCCAAGATAAATGCTCGTAAATGTCGAGGCTCTCCGTCTACACAAATTACAGTCTTAAAGATGACCCAAGCCTACTAGATGCATCAATCATTCATCACTTTTATACATTGAATACGTTAGTGACGCCGGTTCTGGCGGTCCATCAAGCAAACATGATGCCCCATTGTTATCTTGTCCCTTTTCATGTGTACTGACTAGAAAGAACCACCCTCATGTGGTCAACATTCTATTCCAACCATATAATAAAATATGTCACACCTGCTGCCTTGGGATGTCATGGGAGAGTGGTGTACAAGGTGGCCCGAGCAAGAGGACACGCTAGTGGGTTAGCGCCTTAGCGGAGGGAGAAGAGTTGAGACCACTCAAGTAATAGGAACGACATATGGTTTGACGGTCAGCTCTGATGAGTGCAAACTCTTATTTCAGTGATTCGTTGGGCATTCCCGATGCCTTCTATGCTCATACTATCAAATCCAAATCACTAAAATGTGCAGACTCAACAAATCATGCAGTAAATGAGATTGCATAATTCTAAGACAAGAACTAAAATGTGGAACAAGCTCTATACCTTTTTTTCTGCTTAGGGAAACCCCGCTCCTTCTTATAAAGGGCTTGAGTGATAGCACTGACATGTAGTCATGCATACATGTGTCCTCTGAAAGGTCAGTAGGCAAGAATCCCTTTATTTTGAGCTTGATCATCTTGTAGGTCAGACGCTATGAAATGTTGATAGATGCAAAAGGAAAACAGACTATTTATAACATGGAGGAAAAGCAAGTGAGGAAGAGAAAAGAAGTAGTTGAACTTTGATGCCGCGAGAGTATCTGTCAACACTCTTTATTTTGTGTAATCTAATGCCGCGAGAGTAGACTTATTTTGAGTCTTGATCTTTGGTCAAGGCTAGGCTTGTAACACTCTTTAAAACTCCTCGCTTATTTAATGAAATGGAAAATCTTTTGCCTCGTTTCAAAAAAAAAAAAAAAAACTTTGATGCTGGCTCACTCGACCACCGAGTTTCTGCCTTCAGGCAAATCTGGTTTTCTTAGCCCTTAGTAGTTAGTAGAACCTTACTGCCTATTTGAACTAAACTATTGTCATAGGATGACAAATACGTACAGTGGCGCATTTCCCATCTAACAAACCTAAATAATATCTTGTGTTAGTTGTCAACTTGTTTTTTTTTATCCAGGGCTTTCTTATATGAAATGTACATTGCAACTGCTGGTAGTACTTAGTAGTATGACTTAACCTGAGATGGGGTAATAGATGAGAGTGTTAGCTTTGCCCAAGGATCGAACGCACGATCTCACGACAAAACAAACTCGCCGGAACTTTGATCACGAACGGAACCGCAAGGACACAAATTCCTTTATCCGTCGTGAGGCTAACGCTAACGCAAACGCCAGGACCAGAGTACGCACACGAACGCAGCAACACAAAAGATCGCCAGAGGCACGTGTCGTGCCTCGTAATATTCTCTATTGCTTTTCGTTTTTCTGGTGATTTACAACAGGCTCCGTTCCCCTGTTTATATAGCACACAGGAGGCTTGAGACCTGCTCGACTCGTACACAAACTCCGACTCGTACCCAGCTAACACAAGCAAAATACTTGAACGTAAACTAGTACTGCTTAGCTAAACTAGGAAAGTATAAACCGACTCCAACCAAACCTTCCTATTCTAGCTACTAGCACTACACGGACACAACCCACACTTGGAAAACTCTTATAGCTAGCTGATTACAACTCTGAGACGGAATAAACTAACTCGATCAGACTTCAACTATGTTTGAATTACCTAACAGAGAGAACGAGCATGATGAATCTTGTGTGTGTTTGTGCATTCACCTGATTGGTTTCAGATTTTTCGAAATTAATTTCATTGATATGGCAAGGAAAACTACCACACAAGAGCAGTTCAGAACCACTGTGACATTGTCGGCTTGGGGAGCTATTCCACACTGCCCAAATGCTGAATCTGCTGAAGCAATAGTCGGGCTACGAGCCATCAAAGCTATTCTGAAAAACTCCGTCGGGCCAGTTCAGATTGAAAGTGATTGTGCCAGTGACCTCGAAGTTCGGTCAGAGGTCCAGTTCCAGCAGCAGTTTATCCAAGAGGATGCAAACGAGAGCAGGGTTCAGCGTCGCCAACCTCAGCAAGTCGTGCCTCGATCCGGCCGCAACTTATAGTGAACAACATTCAGGAGGAGCTCAGTAGCCTTAGCTGACCATCCCGCCCGGTCTGAACCCCCGCGTCGCTGCTGGCCACCTTGCCGGCCTCCTAGTTGCCTGCTTCCGCAGCGAGGACTCAAAAGCGTGGCGCCAAGCTTCAGCCTCCGTGCGGTAGGACTTCCAGTTTTGTTCATGGTGTTCAGGACCGAAAACAACAACCCGCCGCATGTAACGAGTGGATGCCGACTAGGATCCTACAAGCTAATTGACAGGTGACTCAATCCCCAGATTCATTGATAATTCGTCGTTTTAGTACATCGAATACATCGGTGCGGCTTCTTGAAATCCATCAACTTAATGCCTCATATTTCTCTCGTCCCCTTTTTTCTCCTACACTCACTACATAGAATCATTTTCCTGCTATCCACCATTCTATCCCATCCATATAATAAAATATTTTGCCGTTGCTACTTGACATATCGTGGGATTGTTGTGTACAAGGTAGCCGGAGCAAGAGGACATGCTGGTGGGTTAGAAGCGGGAGAAGAGGCTGAAGTTACAAATGTACTATGAAGGGCATGGCATTTTGCCTATTCAAATAGAACTAGTGCGCTCTATTTTTCCGGTGATTCATTGGGCATTCCCGATGCCTCCTATGCTCATTCTATCAAATCCAAATCATTAGAATGTGAAGACTCAAAAAGCCACGTGATAACTGAGATATCATAATTCTAAGACAAGGAAGTAAAAAACAAGCTATACCTTCTTTTTTCTGCTTAGGGAATCCCTGCTTCTTCTTATAAAGGGCTTGGGTACTAGCAATGACATGTAGTCATGTGTTTTCTAAAAATTCAATAGGCAAGCATCCTTTATTATGAGCTTGATTATCCAGTAGGTCAGACATTATGAAAGGTTTCAACAAAAGATGAAATTCTGAAACCTTCTCTTTTTGAAAAGGAAAAGAATTATCTATTTTTTCACTGCGTACGTCAACATGATGTACCAATCCAACGCACAGTTCATCAATACAACTATATGAAACGTCATGTTGTACGGAATCGTCCTTCTTCGAGCCATGTGATCTGTGTCGGATCACATTGTCTCTATTATGACGCTTCAATAAAAAGGCTGTGTGCACCACTTGATCTGAGTCGAGGTAACACACCATTATGAAAAAAAAAACTCTATTTTCGATAAAGAGAACATATTAGTACTAAGATGATACTAAATACACCTAGTCTCTACAACGATACAATGTCTAGAGAAAGTCTAGTCATCAAGAATGCATGTAACCAAAAAGCAAAGGAAGAAGAAGAGAGATTGAGTATTACCTTTCTACCTTAAAAAAAATTGATGACAACATTATTGGTGCAAGTGCAACAAAGGATATAGCTTAACCGATTTTTGAGATACCCGGTAAAAATCATTTCTTCGATCAGAATCGAAAAAGATTGAGTATTAGCTTGGAAGCTCGATAATTAATTCTCAAACGTAGGAAGCTGGAGCCGGTCGGTAGGAACATATTATAGTAAGTTGGTCGATGCAAGTGTTAAAGGCCGATTATTATTCCTCTCATTCCCTTTTCAAGAACATCACACACCTAAATCTATTAATTTTAAAATGTAACCTTTTTAGAAGAATTTAAAAAATGTATTATTGCTACTAAAATATTTGGATACCTATTGTTGTGTTCGAGGGCCAGCACACTGGGGTTCACCCTTGGTGGTAGCTGATACGTCCAAAACGTATTTACTTTTATAAATACTTTTGCTATTGTTTTTTCTCTAATTTGCATGATTTAAATGGAACTAACACGGCATGACGCTGTTTTCAGCAGAATTGCCTTGGTGTCTTATTTTTGTGCAGAAATCGAAGTTCTCGAAAAAATCTGGAAAAATTCCAGAAATTATATTTTTGCAGAAGACGCACGGAGCCAGAAGGGGGGCTGCGGGGGCCAGCCACAGCCCCGGCCCAGACGCCACCTGGCCGCGGCCCGGGGCTGGCCGCGCCTGGGTCCCACATGGTTAGGTGGTGGCTCGGCTGGCGACGCCCTTTCGCCTATTTACGTCCTTTGAACTAAAAACGCGAACCCCCGATCGTTTTTCCAGAAAGGATACAGAGCGCCGCCGCCTCCTCGAAACCTAATTCGGGGACCAGAAGTTTCTGTTCCGGCACCCTGCCGGGACGGGGATTGAAGGGGAGATCGTCGCCATCGCCATCACCACCGCCTCTCCATCGGCCATCCATGTTTCCCCATCCATGTGTGAGTAATTCCCCGCTGTAGGCTGAGGGGATGTTAGGGATTGGATGAGATTGTTCATGTAATAAGATGCCGGATCGTTAGGGCATGATGCCTAGTATTTGTGAGAGTGCTTATTTATCGTTGCTGCAACTTGGTGTGCTTAATGCTTGACACTTAGGGCCCGAGTGCCACATTTTCAGATCTGAACATATTATGATAAATGTTGTTTTGGATCATATCTACAAATAGTTTGCACCTGTTATTGTCCGGAACCCGAGGCCCCAAAGTGACAGCTTCTGGGATAACCGGAGGGGATGGTTTTGACTTGAGGATTACATGTATTCATTGAATGTTAATGCTTTGCTCCAGTACTTTATAAAAGGAGTACCTTAATTAACTTTCGGTTCCTCATAAAGGCCCCACTGACACAGGATGGTTGGACAAAAGATGTCGTGCAAGTTTCTCTGTGTTGTGTTTTATCTATGATCTTGCATGCTCTCCAATGCTAGTGGATGCTTTGGCCAAGTAATTATTAGTGTTGTATGGGGGAGTATTTATGCTAGATAGTGGGTTCATGCCTCTCTTGTCTGAGCTCGGGCTGACAGAAACGATTAAGACAAGAGATGTGCTGTTGCCACTAGGGAGAAAACAGCGGTATGATTTCCTTATGTTATTTACATTGCTTACATTATGCACTTTCCTTATTGCAATGATCTGTTGTTTGCAACTTAATATTTTTGGATGACATGCTGGATAGCGATCCCAAGGTGGATTATTAGTCATAGATGCAGTTGGAAGACAGTCTATGTATTTTGAAGTAATGCCCATATTAGACAAAACGGTGACCTATATTGTTTTATGATATCCTTGTTGGGCTACCCATCATGTATATCTTTTGGAGAGACACCTCTAGTGAACTATGGATCCCGGTCCTATTTTCCTACATTGCTTACAACCGTTTTCATAACTTTTCATCATCATTTGTTCGCTGGTCATATTTCACTCTCATCATATTTTACATCCACACATTTAATTTTTTGTGTTCAGCAAGGTGGAGAGATTGACAACCTCTCTGTTTCATTGGGGCAAAGTAGTTTGTTTGTGATTTTGTGTAGGTCCACGTCAGCACGCCGGCAACACCTCTTTTCTGGCACCGTTGACACCTTGCTAAGCCTTCTCCAAATCCTACTGGTTCGATAAACTTGGTTTTGTAATCAAGGGAAACTGCTACTTTGCTGCATCATACCTTCCTCTTGGGGTCTCCCAGCGAACGTGTGATCCACGTCATCAACCACCTCTTTTTGAAAAGGACAAGAATTATGTATTTTGACAGAATATATATGGTTGGTTATGTATGGTATGATTAGGTTAGATTAGACACTTGCCGTATTTGTATCTGACTCTTTGTAATTCGTTTTGATCAATATATATATATATATATATATATATATATATATATATATATATATATATATACATATATATATGACCAACGCCCTGTTTGGGTGTGTGGAAAGTTTCCCCATCGATCTGTATGTCAAGACTATGCACCAATCCAACATACAACTCATCAACACAACATTTACGAAAAGCGAAGACCAACGACCAGCAATCCATCCCTAAGAAATTAACACGCACTATGTAGAACCAATATCGCCTAATCTAACCTTCCTAGAGAAGACATCTCCTAATCTAAATGTCAATGTGTTATTTGCTAGCAAGGACACATGTGTCATTGCTCCATATGACTCATTTACCAATGCACAATTGTCTACTATTCCGTTCGTTCCTAAATATTATCCTAGATCATGTGTAGGCACGAATTGCCGCGCCCGTCCATTAGGACTGTAGAGTGTGAATAATTTATGAAAATATATTTTTAGTTTATGTGAGGAGTTTGATACAAGATAATGTACTATAAAAAATTGAAGTGTATTTTGAGTAATAACCCGCGTTGTCACGCCGATCCAATATAGACACGAAACATGAAAAATATGTTTTTATCAATAGGCTCATATAGTGATGAGTAATTGATAACTGGCCCACTATGGGAATATTTAAGAGTTTGGACAGTCCAAATATCTAATAAAAATGAAATGTAAATTGTAGTGCCTCGATATAGAGATATATGTATAAATCTTTAAGTATAGAATCAAAAAATTGGTGCACTTGAAATGAAAATATCTACAATATCACTGTCCATTGCACAACAGTGTCAAAGAGATGTATGAGACATTAAGGTAACAAATAACAATAAGAAATATAACAAACGACTCGGTTACAACATATACCAAAGAGACATAGACGTGTTTCATGGATATGTAAATTATCATTGTCCATTGCACAAAAGTATCGAAGAGATAGTAGTTGTCGTTGTACATATTCATCGCTGCCGCTGGTCATGTCTCATCTTGTTGAAACGTTGTAGAAATCGGCAGCACGTTGCGTGAGAAACCCGTTGAGCCACCGCCGGTTGCCTTTATGTGAGGACATCGTCAGGATAAGCTTTTGTTCGAAACGTACGATTCGATTGCTTGATGGAGGAAGCTGATACATGGCAACATGATTCTAATTTACGCTAGGCTTGTCCCTATTACATGATGGAACATGTTTTCAAACTCTACATGATCCCTATGATATTTTAAGGGCGGGGTAAGCAGGAGGGGGAGGTAGAGAATTGTTATCTTTGTCCGCCTATGCAAAAGAAGCAACCTTATACCAAAGAGACATAGACATGTTTCCTGGATATTCGTAGAGGAGAAAGCGTCAAATTCAACCGTATGGTGAATAACCACAAGACACAACGTTGGTCGGAGGTAGGGATGTCATGACTTGGTGACATATTTTTTATAAATAGGAATATGTGTGACATGATAATAAGTGTGATACAACCACCGATCTAACCTTAATATTAAAGATATCACAAGATATCTTAACTGATCTTGGAGAGACCCAATAACATAGTAGTGATGTAATGAGAATAAAAAAAGATTGAATACTAACTAGGGGGTTGGATAAATATCCGCTACTTGCTTTTCCAAACGACACGTGGAGCTAGAGTCCATTGATAAAAATGGAGACTAGAAGACTGCCTGAGGAGTTGGTTGATGCAAGTATTTAGTAGCCGATTATTTTTCGTAATTTCTCGATGTCATCTGAATTTATTTATTCAAAAACTAAGTATTATAGAGATCATGCATCTAGTGTGACGATGGATAGTCACGCCATAATTCAATGGCTATCAATGGATCATGTAATTTTGAATATTGGGTCCATAGTACTGTTAGAACATTCACAATACATTCGTACATATTGGCATTATGAAAGTCCTACATTTCCCTTTATCAAAATGAGAGTCCAAGATTTTCGAGGGGACTACCGAATCAAAACCTGTCAGGTAGAACACTTGGGCATGAGCAGTCCGGCCAGATCCTGTCCAAGCTCGGTCTTAGATATTACAGGCTGGGCAAAGTCGGGCTTTGTAAAGGGTCGGTCTCGGGCTTCTTTTTTTAGCCCAAATAAATATTCAGGCCGGGCTTGGCCTCAAATGTAGCGCAAAACTAACACAATCCGGACCGAAATAATTGCTTAACGTGGTGACATGGCCCATCTAGCAGCATGGCCCAACCATCGGTCACTTTCCGATGATCCCCACCATCTCCCGGCCGGCAGCGGCGGCGGCGCGTCGTGCTCCACACATCCACCTTCCCTCGATTCTGCGTGATGCCGCCCTCCTCCATCGGATGACTGCATCGAGGCCGTTGTACTCCCGTGTGTGGCTCAGCCAGCACCTAAGCTTCACCGCTTCATCGTCCTCCTTTGTGTGGCTTGGCCGGCCGAGGCCATACTGACTTGCCGTGCATCGAGCCGCCGAGGCAGTGTCATCCTGCTTCCCTCCACGGCTGCGTGGGCCCTTTGACTGCCCGAGTTGTATCCAAGCAAATCTCCTTCTATGTCGAGGTCGTTCGTCGCATGTACACTTGTGCGTGCGTGAATATCCAGTAGTGTTCCCATGCGAGTTGTTGGTTGGTTAATTATATAGTCCAACCTTATGTACGGATCTTGTATTTTCTACTTGTATACATCGATTTCTGAGATCTATGTGCATACACGTGGATGCTTTGGTGAGAAATCCAGCGGTGCCGGCTCCAGCTACCATGCACCAACGAGATCCCAAGGAGCGGTGGTCCACTCCGGCTAGCCCCATACGCCTCCATCCATGCCACCCGCGAGCCCCCAATTAGAACCCTAGCCAGTATTGATAACCCACAAGTGTAGGGAATCGTTTGTAGCCTTTTCGATAAATAACAGTGTCGAACCCAACGAGGAGCTAAAGGTAGGATTAATATTCTCTCAAGTTATATCAACCATTGACACAACTCTACGCACACCAAACGTTTGCTCTATCTAGGAAATAAAACTATAGGAATAAAACGGGTATGAAAGGATGGTTTTGCAATATAATAAAGAACAAGAAGATAAAAGTTAGTTGCTGCAGCAATAAAGTATACTAAAAGGCCATAAATAACAGAACCATGAGTGTGGAAAAGTGGTGGAAGGCGTGGCGTAATTGTTCATAATTAATTAGTGAAGTTATTCGGTTCATCGTCTTCGATACAGTTTTCTATGTGAGAGAGGCAAAGCATACACGTTCTCAACTACTTGTGGTTACATGTACTATATGATTAGAACATTAGCAAGCATCCGCAACAACTAACATTTATTAAGGTAAAAACACTACCATAGCATTGAGTTCATAAGGTCCTCTTTATCCCATACAATGTCAAAAACCGGGATGGGGCTTAGGTTTCTGTCACTCCGGCAGCCCTACCCCCCGGCCTCCTTCACATACTACAAACCCTATGATGTTATCCATGCGCGCAAGTATATAATGGGCACCATAGGACTGTACCATATCAACATACAACTCGAATCAACCAAATATATTCAATAATTCAACCATAAGACAATAAGGAACTACATAAACATGACATAGATCATAGGTTAATATTTTATATCATCAAACACCATATTTACATAGGGGATTACAGAGGTTTGTGAGAGAGTGGACCACTGTAGCTATGAGGAATGGGCGATGGAGATGACGGTGAAGGCGGCGGCCATGGAGGAAAGGGCAAGGCGGAGGCGGCGCGGGAGGCCGGCGGCGGCCCGTGGCGGCGGCTAGCCGGCCAAGGGGAGCGCCGCCCCCTAACCCCCTTCCTCCATGACTTCTTGGTGTTGTAGAGGAGCCATCCCCCTTGTAGATGAGGGCCAAGGGGACGCAAATTCGCGGCTTTTTGGTGGCTGCCCCCAAAACTAGGGTTTCCTCTTTTTATATAGGTGGAGGCAATAATTCCCGGCCCTCCGATGGATGGCCCCTTGATCCAATGACTATTGGGCACCTCTAGAACCTTCCTAGGGACCCCTAATATGCTTAATGAGGTCCCAAAATCGTGGCTTGGTCGAATCCTCCAAGTTTGGTAAGAGTTGGAGTCAATCACGTCACTAACTTTCGGAATCCCGTAATCAGATATTTGGCCTTCAGTAAAACGGGAATTCCCGGAGCTACGGACCTCCGATTGGGCTGTTCTTGGGCTTAAATGAAAGCTATGGAAATTTTCCACAACGTTGCAGGCAAATTGATTTTCAGTTGACGTCGTCTTCTGGTCTCAAACTGTCAATCTCTGAAATCTGTGAGGAGGACAGATTTTAGGAAAGTCAGAGTCCATCTCCAACAAGGCACCTTTTGCGTTTTGCCAATTTCCAAGTGATTCCTACACATCAAAGTGTAAAACAAGAACATTGTGCACTTTTGCAACTATTAATAGGTTAGTCAAATTAAATCATAAACTTAGTATGAAAACAAGTATCAATGGTATAAAAGTGGCATGAAACAATCAAAAATTATAGATACATTTGACACGTATCAACATCCCCCAAGCTTAATTCCTACTCGTAATTGAGTAGGTAAATGATAACAAAATAATTTTTGATGTTGAATGCTAGGATCATGTCTTCAACAAATGCATGACAAATGCTATATAGATAATGAAACTTAAGCAATTGTGTTAGCTAATGAAAATATAACGACGAACTAGGAGTTAATAATATGAAATTATAAACATTAACAAGATTATAATTATCATAATAAAGCATGGTAGAGTGGTCTCTCTCTTGCCCCTTTAGTAGAGCAAAACATAAATGCCGGGCACCTCTTGAGATATTAAACAAAGACTAGGAGTAAAGTTTTTCAGAAATGATATAGAATCTCAAACATGCTCCACTCATTAAGACTTTGGGACAAAGCACAGTATACTCAGAATGACAACAATGCTCTCTAAGATGGTGCTCAAAGAAGGATGACGAATCAACATAAACATAAAAAAGGGCCGTTCGCAGAGGGAAGCAGGGATTAGTCATGTGCTAGAGCTTTTTATTTTTTATAGAACAGAAGTAAAACAATTTTGAGATATGCATGTTTTCGTCAACGATTTCACAGCAAAGAAACTAGCTAGTCCTCTACGACAAGCAAGGCTTTTAGACTTGTGAGAGCAGCAGGTTTAGAGGAACGAGTACATTCCTCTTTCTCCTTGGTTTCACCACTATCCAATGTTTGAGCTGATTTTTCAGATTTGCATTGTGTGGAGGAGAATGGTGAGTTATATTTATATTTTGGTTAAGCTGCTCTCGGGTTGATTGAAGTGAAGACGTAATCCATCGACACCGGGTGAAAGGGGGAAATGACCTTGCTCGTCACAAGTTATATCTAGCTCTCTACTGCTCCCTCATGAGCTTAAAAACATAGGCACAAAAGGAGTATTTTGAATATTTTAAAGGTAGCACACGACAAATTTACTTGGAATGGCAAGAAATACCATGCATAGCTAGATATGGTGGACTCAGCTGGAATACTTTGGCTTAAGGAATTTGGATGCACGGATGGACCATTACACCCAGTGCAAGTGGAGGCTAGCAAATGATGGGAAAGCGACCAAATTTGAGCATTACTGTCATAATCATGCTTTGCGACAAAATACTTAATGAATAAAACATAAGAGAGGTTCTTCAATTCTAAAGTACAATAAACCGTCAAGGCATAACAGACTGTATTTTTAGTCTTTCAACATGTGTGAACATGTGCCAAGTCAATCCGAATAAATCTTTTGGAGGAGGATCCCACTTCAACATTCCACATTATGAACAAAATAACGCATGTTAACATCAAAATAACATATTATACCCTCTTAGCTAGTTGAGACTAACCATTAGAAAACATGAACTACGAAGCAACATTATACACACAACATTTTTAAGTTTAAACAAATAACTAACCAAGCAAATAAAACTCCAATCAACTCTCCAGAAAGGTTATAAATAAAAGATATAACAATCAGCTCATTATTATGATGGTGCATGATGCTAACACAAAGATATAATAGATAATAAATTAAGATACAAACGCTCCAAGTTTATGCAAGTTTCTATGTTGCTGAAAAAACAAAGTTTGAAGGTTTGCAAACCGAGAGGTTGTTGATGTAGAGGGATGCAAAGGCATCCCCAAGATTATGGTTTTGACCAATCTTGGATATTTCTCAATTTGATGTTCCTTCATTCCTTGTAAAAAAATTTCAACACAAAAACTCTCCCATTCTTTTTCCACGGTTAGACATTAGTATACTAAAGATAACATTTCCAAAGTGCTACCATTAAACTAAAACAATTTTTGCTTTCAAGTTACAGGGAGGTTGCTTAAGTGGCCAACTTTAAAATAATGGATGAGATCCAAAAAGAATCAAATGAAAACGCAAAGAGGCCACTTTTGCAACAAAAGTCAGAATCTGTCCAGAAAAACAGCAGCTGGAAAACATAATTTTTAAGTAAACTTAAACGTCTCTAAAATTTTCGCAAATTTTTGAGCGCACAGAGGATTAGTAGATACTTTCTATGTAATTTTTTTTAACATTTCGAGCTTCCAGTAAAACATGAAAAATCGGGCAGTGAACAGCAAATACTGAAAACAGAAAACCACTTTTTAATTATGCATCAACTAAAGCCAAATGAGTAAAACTTGGTACTTTATTTTTGGAAAACTAAAAGACCAGAGAGAAAAACAAAAACAAACGGAAAGTAAAAACAAACCGATGCTCTAAGAATAGCACACAATATGTAAAGTAATAAAAATATAGTACCACAGGTGAAAACTGATGATTGTCGATGAAGAAGGGGATGCCTTGGGCATCCCCAAGCTTAGACGCTTGTGACTTCTTGTATATTTCAGAGGAGGTCCATGGGAACCTCCCCAATATTGAGATTTTATCCCTTCTTGATCTTCCTTCATCACCTCGCTCTTGAATACTTGAAAACTTCCTTCACCCAAAACTTCTAATAATCTTCATTAGAGGGTTAGTTCTCAAACAAAATAATCCACCTTCAGTTCTCACTTAACAAATTAAATGAACTTGTTCCTAAACATTAGCTACTGCCACAAAGATCTAAGTGATGCTCTGGGATCAAAAGAACTTCACTTTGCCCGTAAAAGAAGCGATGTAAGAACAAAGACAGAATCTGTCAAAAACAGAGCAGAATGTAAAGATGCTTTTTTTCAGGATACTGGGACACCTCAAATCAGAAAATTTAAAACTAATGAAAGTTAGCAAAAACCCTGATGCTTACTGTCAAAAATTTACAGACCCATATCACATTCTGTGATTTTTTAGAATTTCATATGGTGACAGACAGAAATCTGTTTCTGGACAGCAACTCAAAAATTTAACTTTCCTCTCATTAGAGGCTATTCTTGGCAGAAAAAAACGAAACAAAAATGATACAAGGGAGTTGCTACAGTGGCAACAACACCCAAACACAAAGAAAAACAAAAAGAAACAGAAAGTAAAAATAAAATGGGTTGCCTCCCATGAGCGCTTTTCTTTAATGCCTTTTAGCTAGGCTTATTTTAATGATGCTCTCATAAGATTAAGAGTTGAAATAATAAGGAGAGCATCAAGGAGCAAATATCAAACACATTTAAATATAACCCTCTTCCTATGCATAGGAATCTTGTAAGAAAATAAATCATTGAAACATAATGTGACTAGCATAAGAGGGCAAAACAAATGCAACTTCAAAACTTTCAACATAAAGAGAGCAGACTAAATACTAGGAGATATTTAGAACCATGTTTTCCTCTCTCGTAATAACTTTCAGTAGCATCATAAGAAAATTTTAATAATATAGCTGTCACAATAAAAATTCTTACAAAAGTCCACATGCATACAATTATTATATAAGGACAATATGAGTAATATAGATCATGAACGAGACAACCTGATATTTGTTGATGAATAAGAAAGGATGGCTCGGGCATCCCCAAGTTTAAATGGTTGTATCTTATTGAATATGTTCTTGGGGTGCCCCTGGGAATCTCCAAGGTTGAGTTCTTGTACCTTATCATTCGTCTCATATCACCATATTGATTCAATCTTATAGACTACATCCACATAAAACTTCACAAAACTCATTAGTAGGGTTAGTGCTCATTAAATAAAATCCACTCATGTCCAAGCATTGGCAAGTTGTAAGACCTCAATTCAATATTATATACTGTATAATAATCAATTTATAACTTCTATTGATCAAATAAAGATCATAAACATCGAGTCTAAGCACAATACTAAATAAAGACAACAATCTGTCAAAAACTGGACAGTCTGTGAAGATCGAATTGTTCGTGGCACTTCTGTAGCTCAAATCAGAAAACTCAAAACTAACGAAAGATAGATAAAAGTATCACGCTTTCTGTCTAAACATATCAGAAAAATACAAAATTCGGATGATTTTAGGAATTTCACGCAACAGACGCACAGAATCTGTTTCTGGACTGCAAAGCAACAAACTTGCGTCATAAATAAACTAGAGGTCATAAATACATTTTATTTTTATATTCCAGTGGTATATACACAATATATACATGTTTTTATCTGATAAGCTTCCATGAAAATATTTTCTTTGGTTTCATAGGCATGAACAGAAGTGTTCAAGGTCGACCCCCACTTAACCATTACTCATCTTTCCAATCGATCACTTCTCTTTTTGAAAAAGTTTTAGATAACAAGTAGAACTAATTTTTTTGTAATTCGTGCTCCCTATCCATACTAAGATAGAAAACAACTTACAACTGAAAGTAAAAATTACTTAGAGATAAAGCAAACAAATCCACACAAGAATATTCACCCCACGCTATTGCTCCCCTGCAACGGCGCCAAAAAAGGTCTTGATAACCCACAAGTGTAAGGAATCGTTTGTAGCCTTTTCGATAAATAATAGTGTCGAACCCAACGAGGAGCTAAAGGTAGGATTAATATTCTCTCAAGTTTTATCAACCATTGACACAACTCTATGCACACCAAACGTTTTCTCTATCTAGGAAATAAAACTATAGGAATAAAACGGGTATGAAAGGATGGTTTTGCAATATAATAAAGAACAAGAAGATAAAAGTTAGTTGCTGCAGCAATAAAGTATACTAAAAGACCATAAATAACATAACCATGAGTGTGGAAAAGTGGTGGAAGGCGTGGCGGAATTGTTCATAATTAATTAGTGAAGTTATTCGGTTCATCGTCTTCGGTGCAGTTTTCTATGTGAGAGAGGCAAAGCATACACGTTCTCAACTACTTTTGATTACATGTATATATGATTGGAACATTAGCAACCATCTGCAACTACTAACATTTATTAAGGTAAAAACCCAACCATAGCATTGAGTTCATAAGGTCCTTTTTATCCCATACAATGTCAAAAACCGGGATGGGATTTAGGTTTCTGTCACTCCGGCAGCCCTACCCCCTGGACTCCTTCACATACTACAAACCCTATGATGTTATCCACGCGCGCAAGTATATAATGGGCACCATAGAACTGTACCATATCAACATAAAACTCGAATCAACCAAATACATTCAATAATTCAACGATAAGACAACAAGGAACTACATAAACATGACATAGATCATAGGATAATATTTTATAGCATCAAAAACCATGTTTACATAGGGGATTACAGAGGTTTGTGAGAGAGTGGACCACTGTAGCTATGAGGAATTGGCGATATTGGAGATGACGGTGAAGGCGGCGGCCATGGAGGAAAGGGCAAGGCGGAGGCGGCGCGGGAGGCCGGCAGCGGCGGCGGCGCGTGGCGGCGGCCGGCCGGCCAAGGGGAGCACCGCCCCCTAACCCCCTTCCTCCATGACTTCTTGGTGTTGTAGAGGAGCCCTCCCCTTGTATATGAGGGTCAAGGGGGAGGCAAATTCGTGGCTTTTTGGTGGCTGCCCCAAAACTAGGGTTTCCTCTCTTTATATAGGTGGAGGCAATGATTCCCGGCCCTCCGATGGATGGCCCCTTGATCCAATGGCTCTTGGGCACCTATAGAACCTTCCTAGGGACCCCTCATATCCTTAATGAGGTCCCAAAATCGTGGCTTGGTCGAATCCTCCAAGTTTAGTAAGAGTTGGAGTCAATCACGTCACCAACTTACGGAATCCCGTAATCAGATATTTGGCCTTCAGTAAAACGGGGATTCCCGGAGCTACGGACCTCCGATTGGGCTGTTCTTGCATTAAATGAAAGCTATAGAAATTTCCCACAACGTTGCAGGAAAATTGATTTTCAGCTTACGTCGTATTCTGGTCTCAAACTGTCAATCTCTGAAATCTATAAGGAGGACAGATTTCAGGAAAGTCAGAGTTCACCTCCAACAAGGCTCCTTTTGCGTTTTTGCCAATTTCCAAGTGATTCCTACAATCAAAGTGTAAAACAAGAACATTATGCACTTTTGCAACTATTAATAGGTTAGTCAAATTAAATCATAAAATTAGTATGAAAACAATTGTCAAAGGTATAAAAGTGGCATGAAACAATCAAAAATTATAGATACGTTTGACACGTATCAAGTATGGACAACCGATCTGACTCCAAATGGACTCTATGGACACTGATTCGTCGATGGCCAGGTCGAATCGGCATACTGGCTTTTTCCACGAGTCTGCTCGAAATTTTGGGCGACATTGGCGGAGAATATGAGCAAGGCAACATAGTAGGAACGGATGACGAAAATCTTAAGAAATGTACACATTGCAATTTCGGTGATCCATTAGTAATTCCTGGTGCCTTCCAATCCCGTACTACCGACATCAGAGACATAGGGTGCAAGGACATAATAAAAAGGCGCGAAATGAGATTAGATGACTCTCTTCTAGGTAAGGAAGTAAATGAGGACCACAATATTCATCATTTTCTTAGAGAAGGGTTGCTCCTTATAATCTACTTGGGTGGTAGTAAAGACATGAAGTTACGGGTCCTTCGGTAGGTCAATAGCTAAAGCTATTAGCTTGGTCCACCGACCTGTAGGTCACGGACGTTGATATTTTCTTAGCTTCTATTTTTGTACAGAAATTTATTTGTGTTTTGAACAGAAGGTGAGATCGAAAGCCACAACCTCTAGTTTCTTAAAACGACATTTTAGTGACATAAAACAAAACATACCCCCACCATGGGTTTCCAACCAAATGCAGCGATCCACAATCCCATCAGACAACATTACAAATTAAGTACTCAATACAAACATTGTGAAGTGATAATCCCTGTGAAGGCAAGGAAACATTCGTTGAGGATTTGGAATCGGCTATACATTATTAGGTATCACTGGTACATGCACATGCTTTAGTCTATTACCCTTGCATTTAGTGTTGTTTCGCTAATATGAACTCCAAGAACGTGTTTTGTACATTGCCCAATGAATAAAGTTGTTATTTTTTCCAGCAAGAAATATAATTTTTACATCACATAGTGGAAGTTCAAGTACTGCCCTGTTGTTAGGTTTGAGAGTCTCCTAGGGGGAAAAGGAAGAGACAAAAACTGTAGAATAATGAAATAAATGAATTAACATTTCCCAAACCTTCTCTCTTTTTCTAGAGATTGATAGATCACACTAGAGTTCATGAAGACGTTGAGAGTCGGTGTTGACTTTCATGTGAAATAGTTGTTCGTTAATAGACATTACTGAACTTTGAGAACAACACACCTATAATAAGAAATGGTGATGAGGAAGTCGTTTGCACAAAAGTATCAAAGAGATGTATGAAATGTTGTTAAAAAAAAGAGATGTATGAGACATTAAGGTAACAAATAACAATATGAAATATAGCAAACGACTCCATTACAACATATACCAAAAAGACATAGACATGTTTCATGGATATTGAAATTATCATTGTCCATTGCACAAAAGTATCAAAGCGATTGTTGAAGTGGTTGTCGTTGTACATATTCATCGCTGCTGCTGGCCACGTCTCATCTTGTTGAGACGCTGCGGAAATCGGCAGCGCGTTGCGTGAGAAACCCATTGAGCCACCGCCAGTTGCCGTTACGTGAGGACATTGTTAGGATAAGCTTTTGTTTGAAACGTACTATTTGATTGCTTGATGGAGGAAGCTGATACATGGCAACATGATTCTAATTTACGCTCGGCTTGTCCCTATTACATGATGGAACATGTTTTCAAACTCTACATGATCCCTATGATATTTTAAGGGCGGGATAAGAAGGAGAGGGACGTAGAGAATTGTTATCTTTGTCCGCCTATGCAAAAGAAGCAACCTTATACCAAAGAGACATAGACATGTTTCCTGGATATTCGTAGAGGAGAAAGCGTCAAATTCAACCGTATGGTGAATAACCGCAAGACACAACGTTGGTCGGAGGTAGGGATGTCATGACTACGGTGAAATATTTTTTCATAAATAGGAATGCGTGTGACATGATAATAAGTGATATACAACCACCGATCTAACCTTATTAATATTAAAGATAACACAAGATACCTTAAATGATCTTGGAGAGACCCAATAATATAGTATTGATGTAATGAGAATAAGAAAAGATTGAATACTAGCTAGGGGTTGGATAAATATCCGCTAGCTACTTGATTTTCCAAACAACACATGAAGCTAGAGTCCATCGGTAGAAATGGAGACCAAAAGACTGCCCGAGGAGTTGGTTGATGCAAGTATTTAATAGCCGTTATTTTTTTCATAATTTCTCGATATCATCTGAATTTATTTATTCAAAAACTAAGTATTACAGAGATCATGCATGTAGCGCGACGATAGATAGTCGCGCTACAATCCGATGGCTATCGACGGACATGTAATTTGAATAATTGGGTCCATATTGTTAGACCATGCACAATGCATTCGTATATATTGACATTATGAGAGTCCAAGATTTCCCTTTATCGAAAATGAGAGTCCAAGATTTCCTAGGGGACGATCAGATGAACCAATCAAAACATGTCAGGTACTCCCTCTGTTCCACAATATAAGCCTTTTTAGCAACCTAGTTTAGCTCGCTAAAAATGCTTACATTGTGGAACAGAGGTAGTAGAACACTTGGGCACGAGCGGTCTGGCCAGACCCGGCATGGCCCCGGTCTGATATTAAAGACTGGGCAAAGTTGGGCTTTGTATTGGGTCAGTGTCGGGCTTCTTTTTTTTCAGCCTGAATAATATGCAGGTCGGGCTTAGCCTTCAAGAGGTAATTGTTAAAAAAAGGTTCCCTTTGCGAAGGGAACCCCGCGTTCGCTCTCCTCGCGCCAAGTGGCGTCTTCTCCTTTGCGCGGTCCCTCGTTGTTGTTTGAATATTTGCCACGTGTCGCAACCGGAGTTAAAGTGGGGAGGAAGAGAGAGAAAGGAAGGGTACGGGGTGGGAGGGAGTTTTCCCTTTTATTTTTTCAAAACGAAAACTAAAAACAAAATATCTTGAGAACCGCTAATCCAAATTACGAATCGTTTTTACTTTTGAGCTCCTCGCGTCAAGATCTTCAAATCTAGATCCCATATTGATAGGTTTCAACAAACTTTTTTTTACATCCAGTTCTGTATAGTTTTTACATTCGGTAGCACTGTGGTCGTACATTTACAATTTTTGTACATCTCCAGTTTGTACATCCTTAATTTTATACATCTCCAGTTATATACATCCGGTAGCAGTGTAGTTGTACATTTCCAGTTTTGTACATCCGGTAGTAGTATGGTTGTACATTTCTAGTTTTATACATCTTCATTTTTGTACATCTCCAGTTTTGTACTTCCGGTAGCAGTGTGATTGTACTCCCTGTTCTGTGTAGTTTGTACACCGTCTTCCATGTGTTTTGTACTCCTATTTCTATGTAATTTGTACATCATATTTTATATGTTATTTCTACTCCATATTATGCACAGTTTGTATGTCGTTCTGTATGTATTTTGTACACTGTGTTTGATTTTTTGTTTGTACTCCCTACAAATACATGCTTGCACTTTGTACGGCGTGCAGCACGCGGGCGCAGGCGGACGCTGGACACCATGCACGCGTCGCGCGGGGTGCTTCGGGCGCCATGTACGCGCGCAGCTGTATGTCACGGGGGGGGGGGGGGGGGGGGGCTTCATGCGCCATGTACGCACGGCTGTACGTCGGGGGGGGGGGGGGGGGGCAGCTAGCGCGCGGAGGCGTACGCGGGGGGCTTCGCTCGCGCGCAGGGCTTCCGTTGCGTGGACGCGCACGTTGCCAAATTGACTTTTCCTACCTCGTACGATCACCACGTGTCCGTTCAAGTTCAGCGCAAAACTAGCACAGGCCGGACCGAAATAATTGCCTAACGTGGTGACATGGCCTATCTAGCAGCGTGGCCCAACCATCGCCCACTTTCTGATGATCCCCACCATCTCCCGGCCGGCAGCGGCGGCGGCGCGCCATGTTCCATGCCTCCACCTTCCCTCGATTATGCGCGACGCTGCCGTTCCTCCATTGGATGACTGCATCGAGGCTGTTGTACTCCTGTGCATGGCTCAGCCTACACCTAAGCTTCACCGCTTCATCGTCCTCCCGTACGTGTCTTGGCCGGCCGAGGCCATACTGACTTGCCGTGCGTCGAGCCGCCGAGGCAGCGTCATCCTGCTTCCCTCCGCGGCTGCGTGGGCCCTTTGACTGCCCGAGCTGAATCCAAGCAAATCTGTTTCTATATCGAGGTCGTTCGTCGCATGTACACTTGTGCGTGCGTGAATATCTAGTATTGTTCCCACTCGTGTATTGGTTTGTTAATTATATAGTCCAACCTTATGTACGATCTTGTATTTTCTACTTGTATACATCAATTTCTGAGATCTATGTGCATGCACGTGGATGCTTTGGTGAGAAGTCCAGCGGTGCCGGCTCCGGCTACCATGCACCAGCGAGATCCCAAGGAGCGGTGGTCCACTCCGGCTAGCCCCATACGCGGATACGCCTCCATCCATGCAACCCGCGAGCCCCAATCAGAACCCTGACCAGCATGTGGACATCCGATCTGACTCCAAATGGCCTCTGCTGAGTCTGATTCATTGATGGCCAGTTCGAATCGGCGTACTGGCTTTGTCCATGCGTTTTCTCGAAATTTTGGACGACATTGGCGGAGAATATGAGCGAGGCAAGATAGTAGTAACGGATGATGTAAGTCTTGGTACAAATGCACACATTGCAGTTTCGGTGATCCTTTAGTAATTCCTGGTGTCTTCCAATCCCGTACTACTAAAATCGAATCCATAGGGTGCAAAGACACAATAAAAAGGCGTGAAATGAGATTAAATGATTTTTCTGGAGAAGGGTTGCTCCTTATAAACTACTTGGGTGGTAGTAAAGACATGAAGTTATGGGTCCTTCGATAGGTCAATAGCTAAAGCTATTAGCTTGGTCCACCAACCTGTAGGTCACGAACATTGAGATTTTTTGAGCTTGTATTTTTTTTATAGAAAATTATTCGTGTTTTGAACAGAAGGTGAGATCGAAAGTCACAACCCCTAGTTTCCTAAAACAAAATTTTAGTGACATAAAAAAAAGTACCCCCTGCATGGGGTTCCAACTAAATGCGACGATCCACAATCCCATCAGACAACATTACAAAGTACTCACTAAAAGCATTGTGAAGCGATAATCCATGTGAAGGCAAAGAAACATTCGTTGAGGATTTGGAATCGGCTATACATTATTAGGTTTCATTGGTACATGCACATGCTTTAGTCTATTACCCTTGCATTTAGTGATGTTTTGATAATATGAACTCCAAGAACGTGTTTTGTACATTGTCCATTGAATAAAGTTGTTATTTATTCCAGAAAGAAATATAATCAAACAAACTGTTCTTAGGTTTGAGAGTCTATTAGGGGAAAGGGGAAGAGGAAAAAACTGTAGAATAATGAAACAAATGAATTAACATTTTTCAAATCTTCTCACTTTTTTCTAGAGATTGATAGATCACACTGGAGTTCATGAAGATAGTTGAGTTTTGAGTCGCGGTGTTGACTTTCATGTGAAACAACTATTCGTCAATAGACATTATTGAACTTTGAGAACCACAAACCTATAATAAGATATGGTGATGCGGAAGTCGTTTGCATTCTCAGTCCGACGTGGCTATAGCAGCCCCCTGTCCGCGGGGTGTGCATCATATTTGCTATCATAAAAAAAAATCTGCATAATTTTGTGTTTTGTGATTTTTTTAGGCCTTATATTGTTTCTGTTACAAAGTCTCATATGTTGTGTTTATGTTGCACCATACCCAAAAGTTTTTTCCTCGTCTGCCATTTATTCTTCATCAAACTACAACATGAGAATATAGTGTTATATATGTAATGAGTTGAGTGAACACATATCGAGCAACCGACTTGAAAGTACATGTAGCTTATTCCGGGTTTTGTGCGCCGGGAATGTCTCTATCCCGCAAGCCAGGCTAAAATCTCACCAATCTTGAAGCTCTGCACTATGCACTGATCCCAAGCTGACAAGTGAGTGAGGCAATTCAAATTCATCACTAATGTTGATGAACCGTGTACGTTGCCAACAACGCACAACTCATGAGTCGTATATTATTTTTGAAAAATCAAACGATGTAAAGTTTGACCAAGGTTTTAGAAAAAAATGATCAACAACTATGATCTTATATGAAAATCATATAAAAATATATTTCAAGATGTATCTAAAGATATTGAGATTTGGTATTGTATGTGTTACTAGTTTTTTCTAAAAAATTTATCAAATTTTCATTATTTCATTTTTGAAAAAATATATGTCTTAGTTTCAGGAATGGAATGGAGGGAGTAGCTGCTACCGCATGTTATTTTACCGAAAAATTGTAGCGAAGTCGGAGGGAAAATGTACAAATGGGGGTAACCAAAATGAAAAAAAGAGAGTTTATATATCATCTAGCCCTTGCTATATACCATCCTTGTAGGATGGTTTAGCTCTACGCATCACTAAGATAAATGATTCCTTGAAGAAGCGAGTACACTTATTGATATTGATATTATGTCGCCCTCCATAAAAAATGATCATATTCATGTACTTCCATATGCTACCACATGTCTTACCAAGATATAGCTCATGTCGCTTAGTTTGATAGCTGCCCATGTGCTACCTCTTGTACATATGTAAATACTGACGATGGACAAAAATTCTGTCGCCCCAAATCTCTCTTACTAGCATCGCAAAAAAATCTGTCTATGTTTCTTAAGTCAACACTCTGCCTCCATGTTCTCTCGTCCTCTTATCTCCATCCTTATTGAAGTGAAGCGATCTCCTTTGATAACCAATCAATCCCAGCCAAAGCAAGAAAAGTTCGTGACATACTTCTTTGAGATGGCATGAGCGCACACATGGTGGTCGGATCAGTACGACATGTCAGTGTTAGTGGAAGAGGAAGAGCCGAGCTCGTTAACTAAGAGAGAGGGCATGAGCATGACAGTGGTTTGAGCAAAAGTGTGCATGTGTTGTAATTTCGCAGATCGACCGGTACTCCCCGGTGCCTTCTATGCCAATACAATCAAAATAAGATCATTAGTGTGCCACGACATGGACACAGTTCCAAGCCACAGGTCGTCGTTCTTCACGTCCACGCGCGGCTCAACCTGATGGACGCTACACGTCCACGCGTGGAGACGCTGCTGAGCTCATTCGTCCTGTTGGCTGACCCGAGCGCTACTACTCCCAGAGTGAGTGCCACCTGCATCTCCGTACGTCGGCGCTGCAGCTGCTGATACGACAGAGTAGCTCCTCCGCTGCTGCCGTTTGTGCTGGTCATGCTTGCACCTCTTGCTCCCGTCCCTGACGCCGAGCTAGGGCGTCACGACCACCGACGCCGGCTCTGTCTAGCTACCAGGCTTCACAAATGATATAGGGGGTTGGGCCGATCTACACAGATTTGAGAGGGAAAAGTGGATGAACACGAAGAACATGGTGGTGGAAACGAAAAACACGAGGAAAATGACAAATTCGTGGGGATAACTCGCGAAGCCTACGAGGGAGAATCACCCGGCAACAAACCCCCAACGGAGCAGCCTCCGGATCCCAAAACCCAAGTCAACAACACGCTTAATGAAACTGATTTCTCTTACCGGCCGGTCCACCGATACAATAGAATCACCGCAGTGAAAGATTGGTTTGCACTACTAGAGACACCTAAATGAAAGAGTAGATACAACAAGAGATTCATCATTCTACTCGGAGGAACCCATCACGGGAAAGAGCAACGCTCAACTATCTAGTTCATTCTTCTCTAGTCCTAAAATGGAAAACGAGAAGTGCTATTTATAGTCTGGGTACAACAAGGGGGGGGTTCCGGCCTAGGGGCCGGCCTAGGCTGGTGGGGGTACGGCCTGGGGGCCGGCCTAGGCCGGCTGGTAGGCTAGGTGTGCCTGGTGGGAGTCCGGCCTGGGGGCCGGCCTAGGCCGGCCTGGATGCCGGCTAGCTCTGGTGGGGGTCCGGCCTGGAGACTGGCTGGCTCCGCTTCTAGCTTTTGCCTTGACGCTTCCTCCTCCTCATCCACGCGTACGTCTTGGATGAAATCAACTCTTGGGCTTCCTCGGCACCTCCCATCAGCTTCGTATTCATCGTATCAAACCTAGCAATGTGTAACATCCCAAATTTTGGAATGTTGTAAAAATCACAAAAATTTAAAACTTTTATTAATAATTAAATAAAGTCTCCAAAAATCAAGAAAAGCTTTTATAGAAGATTGTTTTGACATCTTCAAAGTTATATTTTAAATTAAATATTCCTTTATCTTCAAATCTCAATTTTAAAGTCCTGGAAATAAAATATTTAAATGGGGTATTCAAATAGTATTTTCCCCTTTGGTTTATTGTTTTAAAATAAATAATATGGGGATATTATAAACCCTATTTCATTTATGGAAATAATTTAAATACTCTTCAAAGCTTGGTTTTATAAAAATGTTTTATCTTAAATTATTTTAATATGAAAATGAGTTATCATTTTGAATGATATAACTCATATTATTTCACTGGTTTTTATTTAAATATTATGGGATATTTATAAACCCTAATTTAGAAAATTCCCAATTAGCCATATAAGGCATATTTGATCAAAAGGGTATTTGGTAATTTTGTTTTGACCAAAAATAGTTCCAAAATGTCTAATTTGACTATTTGGAGTTTTACAAATTTTTACAAATTTATTTGACTTGATTTGGAGGCTTAAATCAAAAATTATAAAAGAAAACAGAAAAACAAATAAAAGGAAATTTGATGACGTCATGCTGACGTCATCGCCTTCAAAGCTCCACCACGGCCGTTTCTACCCGATTTTCCCCCCCTTGATTGCTCGCGATTGAAAGCACCCCTGGCCTCCCCAAGCACGCCGCTTGGAAGCTCTCTCTCCTCTCTCTTTCCCCTCTTTTCCCCCTCCAGATCACGCCGCCAGGCCGGCAAAATCGCTCGCCGGAGTTTGTGCGGCCGCCGCCGTGTTTTTCTTCCATTCCGGCCACCCCGGTGATCCCCAGCCCCGAACCCCTGCCTCCTCTCTTCCTCTCTACCTTGCGCACCTCCTGACCCTTTCCTCTAATTTTTGGTGCAGCCAAAACGACGATTTCATCGTCGACCCGAACGCGCCATCCGCCGCCGCACCTCCAGCCACCGCACCTCCAGCCACCTCCAACCGCCGCTCCATGACGATCCTCTCGTCGCCACGGATGTCATCGTCTTCGCCGTGTCGTCCCGCGCCCCGTCGTCTACCTGCCCGAGCCCAAGACCCACGGAAACATCGTCGACGTCCACGTCCGTGCCGCGCCGCCGCCGTCCGAGCCGTCTCCGGTGACCAAACCGCCGCCGTCGGTAAACCCTAGATCCACAACCATTGGATCTCATCTCGATGGTTGAGATCTGATGCAGCCGAGCCGAGCTGTGGCTCAAGCCCAACCGAAGCCGAAGCCGAAGCCAACCCTTTTCTGGGATTTTCCCGAATTGTTTAAAATGGCAGTTTGCAGAAAAGACCCTATAACTTCAAACCTTCATATCTTTTAAACCATTTGGCCAAATTTAGCAAACTTTATATTTTTGAAAAGCTCTGGACTTGTAGAATCTTTTGGCACTATTAGTTTTCAGTGTAACAAATCCAAATTTATTCAAATTTCAAATGAGTCATTTGAGTAAATTTGACATAGTTTTAAATCTATAAGTCCAATTTTTGCAAATAAAATATTTATGGAAACCTTGGAACATGCATGACATGATCCCACTGTTATAATTAATTTTTGATAGTTTTAAAAAGATTTCTTAATCAGAGACTCAAATTGGAGTATTTCTGATATAGTTTAATTTCTATAAATCCTTTTAAATTGTTTTCTTTTAGAAAACTTCTTAAAATACTTGTCTCTGTCCAGAGACATCAAGACCAACCCCACCAACCTTTGAAACAACCATTCAACCTATTCAATTTTGGAATATTCAAATTTGATTTCAGACCAACCCCGGACCCAAATGGCAAATCCCAAACCTAAATGCATTGATTCTTTCTGCATATTGGATCATGTATTGAACCTTGGACCACCAACCAAGATATGTCTGTTTCTATCTATGTTTGTTGTTATGTTTGTTTCTTTTGATTGTTGTATTGTTGCTTATTGTCAATTGTTTGTATTGTATAGATTGAACGGAGAGCTATGAGCTACGTTGAAAAAGAGTGTGTGAGCAACGACAAGTTCCAAAAGGCAAGTGCATACACCCTTTCATGAAAGACCTACTATTTTATTATATATGCATTGTAGACTATTTCCGTAGTATGCATGATAGGTGTACTACTATATTGCTATGCAGACCTGTTTAGTATATCATCCTTTATTCCTGTTGATTTAGGAACCCAATCACTTGGTAAAAGTTAGGACTGCAATGCTGAAATGTTTTATTATAGTACGAAAGGATAAAAACTCTACTAAGTTAATGAACTACCTGGGTGGCAATTGGTTTGCTCTATTGGTGGGTTAAAGTTGAGTGGCTGCTCAGGCCCAGTTCTGCGGGTTCCTGAGTACGTGCACTTGTGAACGGCCACCCAGGAACAAAGAGATTTAAGTCACTCCAAGTTTAGATTGCTTCCAGTGCAGCCACTTGGTATTATGGCTCTGCCTTGACTAAGTAAGTTATAGGCCCCGATTCCGGCAGTTCTCAGCGGATGTTATCTTGTATGGGTCTGCCCAGAGGAACCGGGGAACATTTCCCAAAGGTCTCGTCTTCATCTTCACCTTTCCTTTTCACTTCAAGAAGGTCAAGGATAGAATGGGTTGATGAAGTCTTGTGGTGAAAGTGCACAACCTCTCGAGAGTGTAAAACTATGATCATAGCCGTGTCCCCGGTTACGGACAATTCTGAGCAGCTGGACAAGGATGTCGATGGAAAATCTCCTCATTCCAATTTCATAATAAAATTTGATGGGTGAACTCGGGTATATGAGACCTTGGATGCGTTCCATGGGTGTGTCTCATATTGAAAAGTTGAGAATATAATGTTTGTGAAAAGTAGGACAAAATTGGCTTTATGCAATAGCCTTCAACCCCACCAGCCAGAGGAGCATGTAGTTTTAGTCTTGCCATTTTATAATCCACCATAGTATTCACTTGCCGGCCTGTCACAAGGTATTGACCCAAATTCCCTAGGATGCAACGTTAATGTTGCAGGTTATTATGATGACGAGTGAGGACGTCTACCTTTTCGAGCTTGCAACCAACATGAATGCCAGTGGCACATGAAGATGATGAAGCTCTCTGTGCTGCTTATGTTTCCGCTGCCAAACTTTGCATTCAAGCTAGCCTTTGGCTATGCAATTTGTAAAGAATATTTTACTTATGGATCTTGCGATGTAATAATTATTTGACATTGATGCATGATATTACATCTATTTGTGAATTGCTATCCGTACTCGATCCAGGGAATAGCATATTTCACGACGCGGTCTTGCTTTTCTAAGCGAGGGCGCCACAAGATGGTATCAGAGCGTAATGTTGCCTGTAGGCTCGAAACCTTAGGTTTGGATTAGAAATAAGAATGACCATAGGAACAAAAGTTATTTTCTCCTTGTCTAAATCTTTCCTAATATCTTCTTGTAACCTTCTCAACTAATTGCTTTCTAAGTTATCTTATCTTAATTATAGATGACCATAACTCAAAAATGTGTCCGAAGACGTTGAAGATCAATGTGACCATTATGAGAAGCCATCAAGTGCCTTGACCGAAGACTTAAAATTTTGACTTCACAACCTCCAAAAGTACCTCGACGAACTCAAGGAAATAGAAGAGAATGTTGAAGCACTGAAGGAAGAGATAGACTGGACCACCATTTTATTAGAATAACGTTATCGTAATATTGTATTGACTTACCAAATTGTGGTATGGCAGTACTATCGTGTCTATTTTGAAAAACCTTGTTGTGTTTGTTTGTTATCCAAACTATATTTTCGAAAATTAATTAGGAATAGTTGTTTTATCTCTATTGTTTGTCGCTTGTTGCTTGCTAGATGTGTTGTTTGTAAGATGAATTGCCTTGATCTGCTGTGTTTGGGTAGAACTTCTTTTAGATTTTCCTCTATCTTCACTCATCCATTCTAAACCAAACCAGATGTCACACCCACATACCAACCATGATGAAAAAGATAGCCACCTCAAGGTGCCCTATGCAGTTCAGTTGCTGGTAGCAGCTCAAACTCAGATGACTCAAGTGATGAAAGAAAGTCAAGCCAACAACCCCAATAATGAGTTATCCACAGAAATGCAGCAGATGTTAGATAACCAGACTCAATTAGTGCAGTTGATGACTCAATATATGGCAAGAAATAAAATTAACCTACCGCAGATGGAAGATGGCCACACAGAGATCGAGGAGAATATTCTGACAGGACCTCGAGCATGTAAAATATGTGGAGAAATAGGACACCAATCCAAAGAGTGTCATGATGAGTGGCCCCATTATGATGCAAACTATATAGATGAAGGATATGCCATAACCCAAGTTACCTGCTTTTTGTGTGAAGGAACAAATCACATTCCAACTCAGTGTCAACTCTATCCCATGGTGCAAGAGATCAGTCAACAGGTCAAAGGGGGAATGCATCGAATTCTCAAGAGGTCTTTGGAAGTACAAGAAGAGAAGAAGGTTGGTGATGGGATCAAGCCAAAACAGTATCATAAGGGACTTATTATTCATGACAAGATGGAAGGTGAAGCTATAATTAGTACTCATCCTAACTCATCTATGGTCACCACCAAGTGTTGTTATTCATGTGAAGAGGAAGGTCATTTTTCTCGAGATTGCCCCTTTAAACGAACAACAAGGTTCCCAACCGTTGAGGTAGATTATGATGAGGAAGATTACAAAAATCTGTTCTCTAGAGAAAGGCCAAAGAAGAAGAAGAAGGACCTTAGTCACATACAGTGTTATAAGAGTAAGAAGATGGGACACTATTCCAGTGACTGCCTCGAATGGAAGACTGGAGAAGAGGGAAAGATAAATTCTCTCAAGAAGGGACTTGTGAACCATCGCAGTACAGATCATGACCCCCATCATCACGTTATCAACCACAGTGGTGGATTCAAAGCAAGCAATGGAGGATTCAATGTTAGGGTACACAATGGACACAAGAATGAGAACCACCCCAACAATTTCCACAAGAAAGACAACAGCCAAGTGAGGTGTTTTAATTGCAAGAAAATGGGCCATTATGAAAGAGAATGCCCAGAAGAGCCCCGAGATATGTCAACAGTATTTTGCCATCGCTGCAGAGAGACAGGACACTTCACCGATGATTGCCCAAGTCGGAAGAGACGTCGTGTGAATGCCTTGCTCGACTAATTTTCATTAGTTTATGTATGAGGAAATAAGCACTATGATGAAAGAGTGATGTAATGTCGATGTAATAACCACAATTTGTGGGGATGAGTGAAAGTTGTATCAGCTATCTTATGCCAAAACTTAGACAAAGCAATAACTATTGTTGTGAAGCCTGCTCGTCATATCAGGGATGAAGACATGACGCTGAAAAGGACAAGCTAAGACGGCATGGAAAGCATGTTTCCCACTGAGAAGGATCACCAAAGAAGCTATAGCTTGTGAGCTAGCGTGTGCAGGAGTTAACGCAACCCAATAGTTTTAAAGGAGCGATAGTTTAGTTTAGGTTGTCTTGCAGATTGGAAACTTTCTGTTAGACAAGTGAGGATGCCCGAGAGATAGTCTACGTGATTTACCTATCAACATATTGAGGAAATGATACGGGTGCAGGATGGACTGATCACCATTCCTACTACTCATGTTATTCCCCTCACTATTTGGATTGGTAAATCTGAGTGACATACCTATAAGAGAGACGACGTGGCTAAGCCTGAACCAACGGAATATTATAACCCTATGTGAGGCAAAAGTTGCTGAAACGTAAGATTTTCGGTGAGGATAAACCCCAGCTCTCGTGAAGAAGAAGAGATCCTGCAATGAATGTTTTGACCTACCATGAGAGTTTCGTTAGAATTGACGCCTTGTTTGTAGTGAAGGATGCCAGCCTAGAGAAGAAATATTTCCGGAGACATCACATGGATGAGGATTCAATATGTCAAGCCATATTAAAGAGAATGGTATCCGAAGTTATCTAAAGAGACACCCACCTATTGGAGATGGAGCACTTCATGAGTGTAAGATATAGTTGACTCAAGTGAGACCTAAAGACTAACCCGATTGACCCTAGCCCGAAGGAAAGAGTTATAGACTGCCTACAAAAGTTTCTTTTAAGGGTGGTAGCCCACCCAGTTGCCTAAAACCCGGATAACCGAACCCATCTTTCTTTCTAGCCTCTCCGAATCTCGGGGACGAGATTCCTTTTAAGGGTGGTAGGTTTGTAACATCCCAAATTTTGGAATGTTGTAAAAATCACAAAAATTTAAAACTTTTATTAATAATTAAATAAAGTCTCCAAAAATCAAGAAAAGCTTTTATAGAAGATTGTTTTGACATCTTCAAAGTTATATTTTAAATTAAATATTCCTTTATCTTCAAATCTCAATTTTAAAGTCCTGGAAATAAAATATTTAAATGGGGTATTCAAATAGTATTTTCCCCTTTGGTTTATTGTTTTAAAATAAATAATATGGGGATATTATAAACCCTATTTCATTTATGGAAATAATATAAATACTCTTCCAAGCTTGGTTTTATAAAAATGTTTTATCTTAAATTATTTTAATATGAAAATGAGTTATCATTTTGAATGATATAACTCATATTATTTCACTGGTTTTTATTTATATATTATGGGATATTTATAAACCCTAATTTAGAAAATTCCCAATTAGCCATATAAGGCATATTTGATCAAAAGGGTATTTTGGTAATTTTGTTTTGACCAAAAATAGTTCCAAAATGTCTAATTTGACTATTTGGAATTTTACAAATTTTTACAAATTTATTTGACTTGATTTGGAGGCTTAAATCAAAAATTATAAAAGAAAACAGAAAAACAAATAAAAAGGAAATTTGATGACGTCATGCTGACGTCATCGCCTTCAAAGCTCCACCACGGCCGTTTCTACCCGATTTTCCCCCCTTGATTGCTCACGATTGAAAGCACCCCTGGCCTCCCGAGCATGCCCCTTGGAAGCTCTCTCTCTCCTCTCTCTTTCCCCTCTTTTTCCCCTCCAGATCATGCCGCCAGGCCGGCAAAATCGCTCGCCGGAGTTTGTGCGGCCGCCGCCGTGTTTTTCTTCCATTCCGGCCACCCCGGTGATCCCCAGCCCCGAACCCCTACCTCCTCTCTTCCTCTCTACTTTGCGCACCTCCTGACCCTTTCCTCTAATTTTGGTGCAGCCAAAACGACGATTTCATCGTCGACCCGAACGCGCCATCCGCCGCCGCACCTCCGGCCACCTCCAACCGCCGCTCCAGGACGCTCCTCTCGTCGCCACCGACGTCATCGTCTTCGCCGTGTTGTCCCGCGCCCCGTCGTCTACCTGCCCGAGCCCAAGACCCACGGAAACATCGTCGACGTCCATGTCCGTGCCGCGCCGCCGCCGTCCGAGCCGTCTCCGGTGACCAAACCGCCGCCGTCGGTAAACCCTAGATCCACAACCGTTGGATCTCATCTCGATGGTTGAGATCTGATGCAGCCGAGCCGAGCCGAGCTGTGGCTCAAGCCCAGCCGAAGCCGAAGCCGAAGCCAAGCCTTTCTGGGATTTTCCCGAATTGTTTAAATGGCAATTTTGCAGAAAAGACCCTATATCTTAAAACCTTCATATCTTTTAAACCATTTGGCCAAATTTAGCAAACTTTATATTTTTGAAAAGCTCTGGACTTGTAGAATCTTTTGGCACTATTAGTTTTCAGTGTAACAAATCCAAATTTATTCAAATTTCAAATGAGTCATTTGAGTAAATTTGACATAGTTTTAAATCTATAAGTCCAATTTTTGCAAATAAAATATTTATGGAAACCTTGGAACATGCATGACATGATCCCACTGTTATAATTAATTTTTGATAGTTTTAAAAAGATTTCTTAATCAGGGACTCAAATTGGAGTATTTCTGGTATAGTTTAATTTCTATAAATCCTTTTAAATTGTTTTCTTTTAGAAAACTTCTTAAAATACTTGTCTCTGTCTAGAGAGATCAAGACCAACCCCACCAACCTTTGAAACAACCCTTCAACCTATTCAATTTTGGAATATTCAAATTTGATTTCAGACCAACCCCGGACCCAAATGGCAAATTCCAAACCTAAATGCATTGATTCTTTCTGCATATGGGATCATGTATTGAAACTTGGACCACCAACCAAGATATGTCTGTTTCTATCTATGTTTGTTGTTATGTTTGTTTCTTTTGATTGTTGTATTGTTGCTTATTGTCAATTGTTTGTATTGTATAGATTGAACGGAGAGCTATGAGCTACGTTGAAAAAGAGTGTGTGAGCAACGACAAGTTCCAAAAGGCAAGTGCATACACCCTTTCATGAAAGACCTACTATTTTATTATATATGCATTGTAGACTATTTCCGTAGTATGCATGATAGGTGTACTACTATATTGCTATGCAGACCTGTTTAGTATATCACCCTTTATTCCTGTTGATTTAGGAACCCAATCACTTGGTAAAAGCTAGGACTGCAATGCTGAAATGTTTTATTATAGTACGAAAGGATAAAAACTCTACTAAGTTAATGAACTACCTGGGTGGCAATTGGTTTGCTCTATTGGTGGGTTAAAGTTGAGTGGCTGCTCAGGCCCAGTTCTGCGGGTTCCTGAGTACGTGCACTTGTGAACGGCCACCCAGGAACAAAGAGATTTAAGTCACTCCAAGTTTAGATTGCTTCCAGTGCAGCCACTTGGTATTATGGCTCTGCCTTGACTAAGTAAGTTATAGGCCCCGATTCCGGCAGTTCTCAGCGGATGTTATCTTGTATGGGTCTGCCCAGAGGAACCGGGGAACATTTCCCAAAGGTCTCGTCTTCATCTTCACCTTTCCTTTTCACTTCAAGAAGGTCAAGGATAGAATGGGTTGATGAAGTCTTGTGGTGAAAGTGCACAACCTCTCGAGAGTGTAAAACTATGATCATAGCCGTGTCCCCGGTTACGGACAATTCTGAGCAGCTGGACAAGGATGTCGATGGAAAATCTCCTCATTCCAATTTCATAATAAAATTTGATGGGTGAACTCGGGTATATGAGACCTTGGATGCGTTCCATGGGTGTGTCTCATATTGAAAGTTGAGGATATAATGTTTGTGAAAAGTAGGACAAAATTGGCTTTATGCAATAGCCTTCAATCCCACCAGCCAGAGGAGCATGTAGTTTTAGTCTTGCCATTTTATAATCCACCATAGTATTCACTTGCGGCCTGTCACAAGGTATTGACCCAAATTCCCTGGGCTGCAACGTTAATGTTGCAGGTTATTACGATGACGAGTGAGGACGTCTACCTTTTCGAGCTTGCAACCAACATGAATGCCAGTGGCACATGAAGATGATGAAGCTCTCTGTGCTACTTATGTTTCCGCTGCCAAACTTTGCATTCAAGCTAGCCTTTGGCTATGAAATTTGTAAAGAATATTTTACTTATGGATCTTGCGATGTAATAATTATTTGACATTGATGCATGATATTACATCTATTTGTGAATTGCTATCCGTACTCGATTCAGGGAATAGCATATTTCACGACGCGGTCTTGCTTTTCTAAGCGAGGGCGCCACACAATGCAAAGGGGCGGATGCTCAAGTAGCATACCATTCCAAAGGGTAGGAAATGAGATCTCGAAGAGGAAGGAGTTCACCTTTGAAGTCCATGTTGATGTGGCATTTGTTGGGATGCTTGACATGGTGATGTCGTTGGGTTGGGCTACATCATCTCCCCCTCCTTCGAAAAGCATCGTCCTCGACGCTAGCACGTCCTCATCATGTGAAGGAGATAGATGTCTCGTCATTGAAGTGGATGTCACCATGCCGCTATTGTTACCTATATGCACCAAAGACCAAGCAAAATATGTGTGTGCATGATAGAGGAGCACATCATTGACGACATGTCCAAATTTGTTCATAACACCATTAGCACAACACAAATATATGGAATGGAATACAAATGCAAGGTCAATGTGCAAGCAACTCGTCCAAACATCCTCAAAATGTGGGAACACAAAATCTCCAAGAAAATTAGAGAAGGCTAAGATAGCTATCTCATTTTGAGCCATATGTTGTCCATTGCATTCAAAGCATCGGAAAGAGAAATTTGTGAACCACACAAATTGAGAGAGACTCTTATCATCGCCATCATGGGTGCAAACAAAGCAAAGAGAAGAGCAAGTTTTCATCGATTTTGTTGCAACACCAAGAAGATAACATCCAAAGGCCTCATGACAAGACATGCTCAAAATACCATTATGGTTGCAAATAAGCCAACGGAAAGAGCAATTGTTCATCATACTTTTTGCAACACATAAATCATCGACAAGGAAGATCAAGGGAGCATGAGTGTCACAAAGGAAAGCCAAAGCACTCACATGTTTGCACGCGAACCAAAGGAAAGAGCAATTGTTCAATTTGTTCAATGCAAAACATGGAAAAGCAAAGAGAGGTTGGTTGGAGCCACAACTCTCATGGAAAATGCTCTCAAGAGCTCTTTTTGTCAACTCATGTTCAATTGAAGTTGACATTATGAAGCGTGAGCCATTACACACGAAATTCCATAAAAAGAAATTGTGTGCATGGTACATGAATGCATCATCCATTATGACGCATCTCTTCATTTGCACATCACCAAATGCACTACAATCAATTTGAATATATGAAGTATGCGGATGGGCAACATACAAAACAAAGAAAGAAGCAAGCTCAACACTCAAACAAGGCAAATCTCCAAAATGTGAGAATGCTATGGGGGCAAACTCATTGTCAAGAATTTCATCATCATTGCAAGCAACACATATGAAAGAGAAATTGTTCGACATATTGCATGCAACAATGGGAGAAAAGTGAAAAGATTCATAGCAAGGCATGTATATGGCAAGATCATCACACATATGAAATTCCACATGATCAACATTGGTTTGGAACAAGGTATCACATGGGAATATGAAAGAATCATAGGTGACATCAAAAGAGAAATCCATAGCATGCAAGTAATCACAAGTCATCATGTCCACTAGTGGGAACATGGCATCATCAACACCCATATGCGTACCTGTGTAGTCCCGCTCATGTGAAGTAGGTGTTGTGGTAGAGGTAGCAGCGTCCATGTGGCCGACCTGTACATCTTCATGGAAGCATGGGGTGGCATCGTCTTCATCCTCCATGTACATCCTCTCCATAGTAGGCACCATCAAGTCGAGGCTTGGCGTCGCAACATCCATGGGACCGAGTACAACATGAGAAAACACACTAGAGGTAGAGGGTAAGTTGTTTGAAATTGAAATGGCCGCACTTGACCTATCAACTACCTCTCCCAACTCAAGGTGTATATCACTCATTCCCTCAAAGTGGAAGCACTCAACCTCACATATGGTGGAGGCACTCAACTCACTATCACTCTCACTCAAGTGGGCTAGGTGGCTCTCATGCTCACATGGGATTGGTACCAACTCATCATTCAAGCACATAGGGATAGATCGGTAGTCTCAACTCCATTCGCCGCCTTGGTTGAAGGGACACTCCCATGCTCAACCTCTTCACTTGGCTCACCGTCACAAGTGGTAGCCTCTTCAATGCTCGCCTCCTTGGTCGAAGGGAAAATCCCATGCTCGACCGTCTTCTCGCCATCTTCATGGTCACCATCTTGTAGTGGTGTGGACAATAAGCTCGGTGAAGAGTCATGTGAGGGCTTGGAGAACTTGGATAAGCCGGCGATGAAGTCCTCGCGGATGGTCTTGAGCTCGGCTTGCTCGATCTCAAAGTTGGCATTGTCGGTGTCGAGCTTGGTCTTCAACTTGGCAAGGTCGGCTTTGTGTTTGAGAAGCATGTCCCGGTCCTTCTTGGAGTGTGATCTACTCTTGGACGCCCTTTTGGTTGTGGAACGCGGAAGAGACTCCATATGATGTGTACTTGCCGCCAACTTATAAGTGGAAGTAGTTTCTTGATGGCATGGCCTTGAGTGGCTTGAGTCCTCATAGTGACGTCGATGATGATCATGAGTAGACGTACGCCGATGAAGATCCTTGGTGTTCCTTGACGAAGACTCGTGTGCATATGCACTTTGCAATGGCCGCCGTCTCAAGGGTGAGGTAGCTTGACGTCGAGGAGGAGGGCGTGTCTCCTTGTCCTCTAGGCGAAGATGCCTTGAGCTCCATCTTCTTGAGCTTGTAGGTGCTTGACGGCGGTGGCGCTCTTGAGTTCGTGTCCTTGAGTATCGTCTAGGTGGGGACTCATCGTCGGTGTCGTCATCCACATGATGTGTAGCGCCTCGTTGGAGATCCTTGACGTGCCTTGAGGAGTCGTAGTCCATGTAGGGGTCCGCCACATCATTGGAGTTGTAGTCATTGTAGTGGTCCACCATGTCGTTGACACTTGTGGGCTCGAAGTCGGTGTAGCTCTCCATGTCATGGACGGTTGCGGCGTCATAGTCGTAGTAGTGGTGGTGCTCTGCCATAAGATCAATGCTTGTGGAGGTGTCATCGATGTCGTGGTCCACCATGTCATCCATGCTTGGGCGTCGTAGTCGTTGTCGCTCATGATGTCATCCATGTTTGGCGCGCCGTAGTCGTTGTCGCTCATCATGTTCTCATCATCATGGCCTCCATAGGATGCTCCGCTCTCACTAGACATGGTCAATCACAAGACAAGTGTATATATATGTGGAGGTGAAAGGAACTAAGAAACCAACCTCACCTAGTAGATAGTATTGGAACTAGTGGACCATGCCAAGAGAAACCGATACACAAGAATGCGGGTGACTTGAATTTCAAAGATCCAAACGAAACTCCAAAACACACACGGCTTATGAGTGGATAGGTATGAATTGTGGAAAGCAAATGGAACAATCGGAAACCATGATATTGTAAAGGCAAGTAGAGAACCACGATGACACCAAAGCAAATACAAGTCGATATCAAAGGATATAAGTGAAGCTCATGGAAACACACGCTTTGAAGAGTGGGACTCGTGCAACCAAAAATGAGCTAGTGATGGACCTAGCGAATACTAAAGCTCAAGTCGCACGGGTACAAGAGAAACCAACTCGATTGCAAATTATTGGTGGGCTACAAGATTTGCACAAAGATACCACCTAAAATTTTTTCATCGAGCTTGCGCGTCTACTATAAGAGATATGGCATTGAGGCTCTTTCTTTTCTTCTTGCTTGTTTTTGATTCTTTTTCAATTTCTCTTTTGGCCTCTTACTTTATTTTTCTATTTTGCCTCTCACTTTGCTTGCCAACAACAACTATATCAACTAGCGCATACAAGTTTGCTCGGAACACTACGAGGTATCAAGTGTGCAAAGCCCAAGCAATCATAGATGAGCTAGTCTCAATAGGTAAGATAGGCACAAATGGCTTGGCTAACAAGTGATGCAAGGTGGGAGAAGATTTGGGAATGTTATACCTTTTGCCGACGATCTTCAACCTTGGAGTGGAATGTCTCTTCCTTGATCACGAAATATGGTGGCAATGGATGATGGATCAACCGCTATGGCGATGTAGAGCTTGTCGGTAGCTTCGATTAGAGACGAAAATCACCAAAAACGGAGTCCGGAGTGAAAAGATATGGCCAAAACAAAATTTCAGAATTTGCAGGCTGGCCGGCCTGGGAGCCGGCCTAGGCCGGCTGGGAGGCCGGTTGCCTCAGCTAGGGGGCCGGCCTGGGAGCCGGCCTAGGCCGGCCGGGAGGCCGGCTGGCACTACCTTCCCGTGACGCGAAAATGGGCGATTTGGGCGAAAAACGGCCCGAAAAACACCAAATCGGAGGGGAAATCAAAGGAATTTTGCTATGGGAACGCAAAGGGAGGTAGATCAACAAGTATAGCAATGGATCCACGGATCAAAACCTACCAAAACTCACAAGATCACAGATCGATCCAAAAGCAATTTGGGGCTATTTTTGGTGGAAATATTCGAAATTAACAAAATCAAAGAAAAAATTTGTGGATTTGGGGGTGAAAACAAAGGCAAATCCGTGGCAACCCTTTCTCTCATACCATATGATGTAGGTGGTTGGCCCGATCTTCACAGATTTGAGGGGGAAAAGTGATGAACACGAAGAACACGGTGGTGGAAACGAAGAACACGAGGGGAAAAGGGCAAATTCGTGGGGATAACTCGCGAAGCCTACGAGGGAGAATCACCCAGCAACAAACCCCCAACGGAGCAGCCTCCGGATCCCAAAACCCAAGTCAACAACACGCTTAATGAAACTGATTTCTCTTACCGGCCGGTCCACCGATCCAATAGAATCACCGCAGTGAAAGATTGGTTTGCACTACTAGAGACACCTAAGTGAAAGAATAGCTACAACAAGAGATTCATCATCCTCCTCGGAGGAACCCATCACGGGAAGGAGCAACGCTCAACTCTCTAGTTCATTCTTCTCTAGTCCTAAAATGGAAAAGGGGAAGTGCTATTTATAGTCTGGGTACAACAAGGGGGGTCCGGCTGGTAGGCCGGCTGCGGCTGGTGGGAGTTCGGCCTGGGGGCCGGCCTAGGCCGGCTGTGCCTGGTGGGAGTCCGGCCTGGGGGCCGGCCTAGGCCGGCTGGTAGGCCGGCTGCGTCTGGTGGGGGTCCGGCCTGGGGGCCGGCCTAGGCCGGCCAGGAGGCCGGCTAGCTCTGGTGGGGGTCCGGCCTGGGGGCCGGCCTGGAGGCCGGCTGGCTCCGCTTCTAGCTTTTGCCTTGACGCTTCCTCCTCCTCATCCAAAATCAACTCTTGGGCTTCCTCGGCACCTCCCATCGGCTTCGTATCCATCGTGTCAAACCTAGCAATGCAAAGGGGCGGATGCTCAACTAGCATACCATTCTAAAGGGTAGGAAATGAGATCTCGAAGAGGAAAGAGTTCACCTTTGAAGTCCATGTTGATGTGGCATTTGTTGGGATGCTTGACATGGTGATGTCGTTGGGTTGGGCTACATCAACAAAGATCCCAAGGAGGTTGTCGTCTCCTGCTAGCCCCATACGCCTCCATCCATGTCCCGCGAGCCCCCAATCAGAACCCTAACCAGCATGGACAACCAATCTGACACCAAATGGCCTCTGGCGAGTCTGATCCATCGATGACCAGCTCGAATAGGCGTACTAGCTTTTTCCATGAGTCGGCTCGAAATTTTTGACGACATTGGCGGAGAATATGAGCGAGGCAACATAGTACGAACGGATGAAGAAAGTCTTGCACTACGGGAAAAAGGAACTTTGCCAAGTGTCAGGGGATTTGCCGAGAGTTTTTTTGCGGACGCTCAGCAAAGATGGTCTTTGCCGAGTGTCCGAGCAAAACATGCTCGACAGAAAAATACACTCCGCAAATAAATAGAAAAACACTTGGTAAAAAAATACGCTCGGCAAAGAAATAGAAAAACACTCGGCAAGAAATAGAAAAACACTTTCTCAGGCAAAAGAAATACGGTCGGGAAAAATTATAAAAACACTTGGCAAAGAACTGTAACGGCAATCCTCCATGAGACGATTTCGACGGAATTGTAACGGTCGTCCTCTTTGCCGAGTGTTGAATGTAAATACACTTGACAAAGATTTTGATTTTTTTCGCGTCGAATTTTACTACCGATATCCCTCAGTAAATTTTTATTTTATTTATTTTTGCTAATTTCAATTCATTGCCGGGGATATTACTCCAGAACACTCGGAAAAGAATTTTGATTTATTTTTCTGCAATATTTTCCCGCTTAAATTTTTTTTTGCCAATTTAATCTTTGCCGAGCGTATTTCTCCGGGAGACTCGGCAACGTCATATTTACACTTGGCAAAGATTTATGCTCGACAGAGATTTTTTCTTTCTTTTCCCCCATTTTTCTTATAGGTGTGAAACTCGTACATCACTGCCACCGGAGCAAAACTCTTGGTGAAACTATGATGACACAGCTAATTTTATATCTAAAAATGATTTTTTTCAAAAAATCATTGGGAAACTACGAAGCACATGTAGTTCAAATTTAACCTGCTTCCAGCTGAATCGGCAGAAATTTGTCCTTTTTATGAGAGGTGGATGAAAACCTTTTGACAAGCAACCGTTTGGTCATTTGTTCATAAAATGTAGTCTATTATTTTTTTAATTGGACGTGTGAACCACAGGAGGACGAGGAGAGATCTTTGTCGCACTTCCTCCGGCATGGCGTGGGCGAGTGGCCCAGTAGTGGGGGAAGATATCGAGGTGAGGGTGGGGCGGTTCCGAGGAGGAAGAAGGAGTGGAGCTACAAAGACCAGGGATTGCGGGTGCATGCGACTCGTGTCGCCAATTTCGTCTTTTTTCTAGGACAGAGAAAGAAAGGAAAATGTTCGCATCTGCAACTATCCAGGCGATCGACCCGCCTTCGAAATGGCAACTATCCAGAGTCTCCACCTGGGACCAACATCAAGAAATATTACTAGAACTATACGAACTAGTGCTCCCTCGAGGGAAAATGTTCATCGTTGTAGGATTTTTTTTGGATTGGCCAGACATTTTTATGATGTGAGTTTCACCATTTCTTATTGGGTACGTTGATATTTCTTGACAGGACATTGGCTGTCAAACTCCACTCTCCAAATTCTGTCCATGTCCAGAAAGACTAACATTTCTAATTAATCTTACAGAGCCAATTGACCCTGTATCCAGATATAGTTTACTAGATTTGCCTTGCATCTAGTAGTATGTTACTCCTGAAATTGCCAGACGGTTGGACCATAGGGGTATGCCTGTCTCTAGAGAAGAAGAGCGCACAACCGGAATAGACGACGGCACTTTTGGAGGAGACGTACACATTGCAACTTCGGCTATCCATTTACAATTTCTGGTGCCTTCCATACCCGTCTGATCACTTAATGCGCCTGCTGCACTGAATCACCATCCATTGCACTAGTTGCTAGAGCGGAACGAGCCCGAGCGCTATTCGTCCGCACTCTATGAGTAAGCGGTTTTTCATCTTTGCCAAGTGAACTCTTGCTCCCTATAAAGGAGTTGGGTGTTAGGATTGACATGAAGTCATCGGTCCTCCAGTAGGTTAATAGATTATGAGCTTGGTCTACCGGCCGGTAGGTCAAATGCTACTCCCTCAGACTCCAAAAACTGTCGCCATACAACACTATAAGCTAGTGTGTTTGTACTATCAGCTGCGCCATTTTTTCGGATTAAAGGGAGTATGTGATTTCCTTCGCCAATTTGCATTTGCACCAGAAATCGAGATTCAAAAGACCAACTACGCCGCTTATTGTCTAAGGCCACATTTCAGGTACTTCAAATATGAGAATACTCTAACACCCTATGCATGGGTTTAGTACTGATCGCAGCATGTAGGCAACAACCAACTGAATCTTCATTTTTACTATAAACTAGTGGCATGAATAAGAATGCGGCGACAACAAAAAAAAGAAAGGAAAAAAGTCCAAATGAACCGCAGGTCGGGATGAAAGGGGCACTACACAATACACATGCGGGCTGATCGAGTACATCAGTTGAGTGTGTAGCTCCGTAAAGAGGTTGAAGGCGACATTTGCGTGGGTGCAAGTTCTTGTCCAGGTGCAGCTGCATGCAGCGTTGCACACAAATCGCACATCATCATGCGAATCGATTTAGCTTTACCGTCATCATCAGTTAAACACAACAACAGTTGTCGAACTTGGATGCAGAGCAAGGTGATGCTAGCACCGCTTGCCGATCTGCCCACACGGTGAGAGACGTCGACGAATTAACAGGGGCGCAATCTGGAACACTGACCCAGAATGCTCGCTTAAACCTGAGCTTTGCACCACAGTCCAAGAGGTGACGATCCCCAACTCCCAATGCGGACAAACGTTGTGAAATACCGACACTACAAAAACACGCAGAATTACTATTTTCTCTCCGAGAAATTGTTTGACCTACATGGGTAGGTCAAACAGTAGAATTGCATGGGGCCCCTCACATCCAATGAGCACGTATTCCAGTTCTTGTGCTCTGCGTGTAGTTTCCGGTGCCTTCCATGCCTACACTACCTAGTTCAAATCCCTAATGTGTGATACATACAAACATTATACTCAACAAGATTGGATAGTTTTTTCTTTAAGAAATCAAATCGGGGAACTTGTTATTCATATTTTACTTGAGCAAGCGTTGCTCCTTATAAAGGACTTGGGTGGTGGCGCTGACATGAAGTCATGTGTCCTCTGGTAGGTGAATAGCTAAGCGTAGGTGAGAGTCTATGATAATATTTTAGCTTTTCGTTTTTTTCTTTTACATTTACACCGGGAGGAATAGAGGTTGAGACGACCAAGGCACCGTGCCTAGTTTCTTGGGACCACATCTCATTGACTTAAAACACCAAGGTACCAAATCATGGGTTTTCAAATGGAATGTGATGATCCGCAATTCAACATGGGACAAACATTACTACAAAATAACATTACAAACAGTGACTCCTTTTTAAGGAAACCTACGTCGTTTGAGGATTTGCCTCAGCCACATTATTAAGTTCTGCTATTACTCCCTGCGTCCCAAACCAGGTGACGTATAAATTGAGTAAAAAAAGTCACTGATTTCAATTGACCAAATATATATACAAAATATGAGGATTTATACGTGAAATCCACTTTGGCTCCCGGGTGCATATGCACACGGTTTTAAAAAACAAAATTTTGAAATGTTCAAAAATTTTGAAATAAATTTTATGGATACATATTCACATTCTAAGTGTTTCGCAAGGTCGTTTCTTGGAAAACCAACATTTTATGTGGCCTGTGTAAAAAGGAAAAAAATGTCTCAAGAAAAGCCTTATTTTAGACCCAAATTTTGTCTTTTTTACCTAGCCCCCAAAAAGTGTCGGTTTTCCGGAAAACGACTTTGTGAACACATAGTATGCTAAGATCTTTATATGATTTTTTTTTGCAATGTTTTTGACATTTCGAAATGTGTTCAAAACGTATTTTATATAAATGGTACATAGGCACCCGAGAGCCAAACGCCCCTCCTGGTTTATAATATCAAATTGTATTAATAGATCAACCATAATATATATTCATAATATATTGTTAAGTATTGTTTTTGTTTGAAAAGAATGCATTGGGGCCTCACCATTAGTTTTTAAAAAATGAGAACCCAAATTCATGTATGTGGGGACTTGAATCTGGGTGGCTGGGTTGGACATCCACCGCCCTTGGCAAGTGAGCTAAGCTCAATAGTTTTGTTAAATATATATCAGCAATTGTTAAATATTATAATTGCTGATATTGTCTTCTATAAAAAAATTGGCTTTGATCTAACTTAGAAATGATTAACCTTTGGACCTAATTTATACACCGCCAATTTGGGGAGAGGGGGAGTACATAAATAATTTGCCAAAACATTGTTATATGAAACTATATATAAATTATTTACCAAAACGGAAGGTTATATATGAAACACTCGCAAAAGAACATTGTTTATGTAACTGATATTAGTAGATCCGCTGTTTGTATACGAACTGATGTAATTTTATTGAGACTTGTCCTAGTTTCAAGTTAGAGGTGTGAATAAGTATGAATAATATGTATTAAACAAGATAGCCGTAATCCTATTATTCAAAATGATGCTTGCAAATAATTCTCACAAATATTACCTTTCGTGATTTACATGTAAATAGTACAAACCAAAATATATTTAGCAACCCTTTAATCAGCTTGCGCTAAGAACAATCATGATGATTGGCATGTGAGAAAAACGAGTTATATTGAGGCGACGTTTGCTACTTCAATCATCCAACTCTCGGTTACTTATGATGATCACTCATTTCAGGACCAAAATATTAGATGTTGAAAGATTAGCATTTTTTTCGATAAAGTGAAAGATTAGCATTAGCTACTGAGCTAGATAAATTAGATGTTGCTTGCACTTGTCCAAATAATAGATAGAAGCTTTGCCAAATTGGACACGGGCAAAAAATTGTACGATCGAGTGCAGGATCGCTGCAAGCACATATCGGTTTCTCTTTCCTTTTTTTTCATTCTTTGCAACTGAAAAAGTACATATCTGATATCCCAACAAATGCCATTGAAGATGAAAACTTGATTCGGTCATCCGATATGATCCAATGGCTTGCTCGGGGTAGACCCACCTGTAGGAGGAACAATTGAACTGTATTTACTTTAAATTCGAATGCGCATTCAAATTTAGTTGGCCAATTCGAGTTAGACCCATCCGCGATCAAGTAGCCAGAACTGACAATCCGTGCATGGACGGATGAAGGAACTAATCTCTCCCCATGGGTTTAGGACTGGTCGCAGGATGTAGGCAGCAACCAACTGAATCGTGATTGTTACTATAAACTAGTTGCAGTAACAAGAATGCGGCGACAACAAAAAAGAAAGGAAAAAGTCCAAATGAACTGCAAGATCATGTTGAAAGGGGTTACTACCCAATGCACATGCGGAGTCAGTACATCAGTTGAGTGTGTACCTTGGTAACGAGCTTATAGGTGACCTCTGCTCTGGGGTATCTGTTCATGTCTCCGGGTGCAGCTGCAGCTGCAGTGCTGCACACAAATGGCACACTGCAATGTGAATCGATCTTGTTTTGCCATCATCAGTCAAACACAACAGTAGGGGTCTAACATGGATGCAGAGCGAGGTGACGGTAGCGCCTCTTGACAGCGTCCTCCGACGTGGCATCGCCAATGTGCCCACACGGTCATGGACATCGGCGAACTAACAGGTGAGTGATCTAGACAACCAACCCACCATGTTCGCTTAAACCTGAGCTTTGCACCGAACTTCAAGAGGTGACGATCCCCTACTCCCAATGCACTATACCAGCACAATTGCAACCAAAATTCAGAAAAAGGAAGACACTGCAGAACGTGAGGGCGTCAGGTCAGGCTCGCGTGTCATTGCTTTGGGCAGCGCCGCGGACGATTGATTTGATGTCGCCGCCGAGTGGGCCAAGCGCTGTAGTGTCCGGCAGGCTGATTCCGCCGACCCATCGTTGCATGGGCGCAGCAGCGCGGCCGACGAGCCGTCGCAGCATGAGCTCAGTCTTCCATTGACCGGAATAGCCGAGCAACCGTCGCGTGCGGGCCACCGTCCTTCTTGCCGAGTTGCTGTCGTGCTTGCCGGCACGGCGGCATCTTCGTGCAGATTAGGAACGGGGCGGCGCTGATAAGTACCCAAAAAATGCAGCTAATTTCACAGATTCGGGGGTTAAATGCAAAACAAGGTTAATTAGCTCATCGGGAATTCCACCTCCAATCTGCTCCATCTATTGAACAATCAACGGCCCGGTTCGGTAGTGTTTTCACGTTTCCACCGAATTGTGGTTTTCACCTGGTACGTCGCCCATATAAATTGAATAAAAGATTCAAGATTCAATGCTTATATGTTTGACCAAGTATCTATAAAAATGTGAAGATTTCTATGCCAATTCAGTATAAATATATCCACCATAGGATATATTTTTAGTATTTGTTAAACATTATAGTTGTTGATATTTTCTTGTAAATATTTTGTAAAAATCATAAATTTTTGAATTTTTAATTAAATTTATACTACACATATTTGGAGATGGAGGGAGTATATAAATTACTTATCAACATTTTGTTAGATGAAACTGATATTAGTAGACACGCTATTTACTAGCGCTATGACTCAAGGATAGCTTATTTGATCTAGATAAATTGCTAGTCTTATCACTTTTACAAATAACAAACATATGCATGGGATAATTGGACACTGGCAAAAACTATACGATCGAGCGCAGAATCTCGCGAGCGCATGCTTATTTTTGTTCATTTTCTACATTATTTGCAACTGAAGACCCCAACAAATGCATTTGAAGAACAAAATTTGATTCAGTCGTCCGATCTGATCCAACACAGCACACTCGGGGTAGACCGACCTTTAAGAAGAACAGTTGAAATGCATTTAAACTAAATTCAATTGAGCATTTAAATGAAGGTTGCCAAATTAGAACTGACGATCCGTGCATGGACAGATCGATGAAGGTACTAATAACAACAAAACATCCTATCTCTCCCATGGGTTTAGGACTGATCGAAGCATGTAGTCAGCAACCAACTGAATGTTCATTTTTACAATAAACTAGCTAGTGGCAGTAATAAGAAATGTGGCGACAACAAAAAAAAGAAAGGAAAAAAGTCCAAATGAACCGCCAGATCGGGATGAAAGGGGGCACTACACAGAATAAACATGCAGACTTAGTAGATTAGTTGAGTGTGTAGCTTGGTAAAGAGGTTGAAGGCGACATTTGCGTGGGTGCAAGTTCTTGTCCGGGTGCAGCTGCAGCGTTGCACACAAATCGCACATCATCATGCGAATCGATTTAGTTAAACACAACAACAGTAGTCGGACATGGATGCAGAGCGAGGTTGTTAGCGTATATTAGTTGTACATACGTGCATTGTAATCCTAACTGTAATCAAACCCTAATTGGTCTCTTGGCCTATTATAAATACAACCGGAACCCCACGTCTACACGTGAGAGGCTTCCCCCAAACTTATGTTGCCGTCCTACAGAGGTGACGGTGGTACCGCTTGACAGAGCTGATCTGCCCAGCCGGTCAGAGACGTTGAGGAATTAACAGGGGCGCAATCGCAACCGACCCAAGATGCTCGCTTAAACCTAAGCCTTGCACTGGTCCCCTGGAAAGGACGATCCCCAACTCCTAATCGATCTATACTATATATAAAAGACGAACCTTTTCGCCTCCTCTCAGCGCTCGCGCACTGTTGGGAGAAACAGTACCGCCAGTTGCGCGATCTCGGCCGTCCGCCGGCGATCCGACGGCTCCCAGCACGCGTCGATGACACTTTTGCAAAAAAGCCCCTCACAAACCCGTGAATTGAACCCGCAGTCCACAAAATAACGCAGCGAAGGACCTGATTGCAATTCTGAAAAACACGAGGACTTTTTTCGTAAAATCAACCGCACATCCCCCCTCCCCCTCCTCTCTCCCGCGATGCGGTGGTCGCCGCCGCCCCCGCCGCTCCGCCGCTCTCCGGTCGGATCTGTGGCCACGACGAGCTCCGTCGTCGCCGCCTCTCCCTCCTCGCTCGCTCTCAAGTGCCGGAACGCCGCCACTTCGCCGGGATCGATGCCGGCGTGCGCGCTGTCCGCCGCAGCGTTTCGTCGACGTCGGCGACGCTCCGGCGGCTGATCTCCGGCGGCGCCGCCACCTACAGGTCGCCCGCGTTCAGGGGCGTCGGACGCAACCAGCCACGCGTCTCGGCTCGCGGTGGCGCCGCCTCGCCGTGCTTGCCGTTGCCGCGGCGGCTCCGGCGCTGATGACGCCGCTGATGACGTCATGTTGACGTCACATCATGCCTGGGCTAGCCCGAAGGGCTGGTTGCTGGGCCGGGCTTTTTTTTTCCCTGTTCTGTTTTATATTTTCCAGCTCAATTCAGACCAACTTCTAAAAAAAAAAGGTTCTAACCAAAATAATTATTTAAAATACTTTTGCACTTTTACTAGATTGTTTCGAATCTTCAAAATTTCAAATAATATAATAAAGGCTCATTTGACGTCTTTACGTCATTTCACTAAAATATGAATTTGACAATTTCCTTTTGAAGAAAAAATTAAAATAAGCTATATCATTTAATATGATAGCTCAAAAAAAAAAATGTGATACCAACCTTCTCATTTAAACAAAGTAAATTTTCTTTATAACTCAAATAAATTTTCAAGCTCGATTCAGGCCAATTTCTAAAAAAAATTGTACTGTTCGAAACATTTATTTAGAATACTTTTGACTCATTTCACAAAATATGTATTCCATAATTTCCTTTTGACGGGAAAAAAAATGAGCTATATCATTCAATATGATACGTCAAAAAAAATACTTTAGACTCATTTCACAAAATATGTATTCCATAATTTCCTTTTGACGGGAAAAAATGAGCTATATCATTCAATATGATAAGTCAAAAAAAAAGTAAAGTTACACCAATCTTCGCATTTAAAATTCAAAAAAAAATGTATTTTCCTCCAATTACTAATCCAAATAAAAAAACTAATAGTTTAGAGATTCAAACTCTCCACATAAATAATTTGCAGACGATAATATTTGACTACATCACATGAATTAACGTGGACGATATCCTTTTCAAAAAAGTATGTTTACCAAAATGTTACATTCCTAACAGGTAGGACCATTTCACTAAACCAATTTGAAAAAATGCTCTTCGTCGAAATATGTTAAAGGTAAAATTTTCCACAAATGCTTGCTTTTATGAATAATTGCATAGCATACAAATTCATATCCCCTAATTATAGATTAAACTTCAAATGCACCTAATAAATTTATATCATGGGCTTCGAAATATCAAGATAACAATACTACAAATATAAATACGAACGGTGACGCACTGATGCAGCGGATATTCTGGGACTATATATCAACATTGCAACAAAAAAAATCAACGGTAATCTATATTGCAAAAAATCAACATACAGGTCGCCCGCGTTCAGGGGCGTCGGACGCGACCAGCCACGCGTCTCGGCTCGCGGTGGCGCCGCCTCGCCGTGCTTGTCGTTGCCGCGGCGGCTCCAGCGCTGATGACGCCGCTGATGACGTCATGTTGACGTCACATCACGCCTGGGCTAGCCCGACGGGCTGGTTGCTGGGCCGGGCTTTTTTTCCCCTGTTCTGTTTTATATTTTCCAGCTCAATTCAGACTCTAAAAAAAAGGTTCTAACCAAAATAATTATTTAAAATACTTTCGCACTTTTACTAGATTGTTTCGAATCTTCAAAATTTCAAATAATATAATAAAGGCTCATTTGACGTCTTTACGTCATTTCACAAAAATATGAATTCGACAATTTCCTTTTGAAGAAAAAATTAAAATAAGCTATATCATTTAATATGATAGCTCAAAAAAAATGTGATACCAACCTTCTCATTTAAACAAAGTAAATTTTCTTTATAACTCAAATAAATTTTCAAGCTCGATTCAGGCCAATTTCTAAAAAAATTGTACTGTTCAAAACATTTATTTAGAATACTTTTGACTCATTTCACAAAATATGTATTCCATAATTTCCTTTTGACGGGAAAAAAATGAGCTATATCATTCAATATGATACGTCAAAAAAAATACTTTAGACTCATTTCACAAAATATGTATTCCATAATTTCCTTTTGACGGGAAAAAATGAGCTATATCATTCAATATGATAAGTAAAAAAAAAAGTAAAGTTACACCAATCTTCGCATTTAAAATTCAAAAAAAATGTATTTTCCTCCAATTACTAATCCAAATAAAAAAACTAATAGTTTAGAGATTCAAACTCTCCACATAAATAATTTGCAGACGATAATATTTGACTACATCACATGAATTAACGTGGACGATATCCTTTTCAAAAAAGTATGTTTACCAAAATGTTACATTCCTAACAGGTAGGACCATTTCACTAAACCAATTTGAAAAAATGCTCTTCGTCGAAATATGTTAAAGGTAAATTTTTCCACAAATGCTAGCTTTCATGAATAATTGCATAGCATACAAATTCATATCCCCTAATTATAGATTAAACTTCAAATGCACCTAATAAATTTATATCATGGCTTCGAAATATCAAGATAACAATACTACAAATATAAATACGAACGGTGACGCACGGATGCAGCGGATATTCTGGGACTATATATCAACATTGCAACAAAAAAAATCAACGGTAATCTATATTGCAAAAAATCAACATTGCAAAAAAAACAACATTGCAAAAAATAATTGGTACTTATTAATGCAACAAATACAAACATATTTAAGCAATCCAAATTGGCTACTATTTATATAAAAAAATCCACATAAATATAATCAACAATATCATTCAATATGTTATACCCTATAAAAAGAATTTCGTACAAACCATCTTACTTAAACACAACTACACATTTGTATTATGGGCTCCAAAATATAACAAATTAAGAATACCACAAATGCAAATTTTGACAAATAGCTAATTCGAACATATTTCCCAAACAAATGAATTTGAATGAGAAACCAAATTCTGAAATAGAACATGCTTTAGATAATTTAAAACGCTTTATAGATATTTTTTACGGTATACAATGAATTTCCAAAACTACTAAATGCTGCAAAATCAGTACATTTCAAATTGCTAAAATATTGCAAGTGCTCCACAATATATCGACATGTCCAAAAAAAATAAATGATACTTATTAATGCAACAAATACAAACATATTTAAGCAATCCAAATTGGCTACTATTTATATACAAAAAACCACATAAATATAATCAACAATATCATTCAATATGATAGACCCAATAAAAGAATTTAGTACAAACCATCTTACTTAAATACAACTACGCATTTGTATTATGGACTCCAAAAATATAACAAATTAAGAATACCACAAATGCAAATTTTGAGAAATAGCTGATTCGAACATATTTCCCAAACAAATGAATTTGAATGAGAAACCAAATTCTGAAATAGAACATGCTTTAGATAATTTAAAACGCTTTATAGATATTTTTTACGATATACAATGAATTTCCAAAAACTACTAAATGCTGCAAAATCAGTACATTTCAAATTGCTAAAATATTGCAAGTGCTCCACAATATATCGACATGTCCAAAAAAAAATGGTGCTTATTAATGCAAAAATACAAACATATTTAAGCAATCCAAATAGGCTACTATTTATATACAAAAAACCACATAAATATAATCAACAATATCATTCAATATGATAGACCCAATAAAAGAATTTGGTACAAATACTTAAATACAACTACCCATTTGTATTATGGACTCCAAAAATATAACAAATTAAGAATACCACAAATGCAAATTTTAAGAAATAGCTGATTCAAACATATTTCCCAAACAAATGAATTTGAATGAGAAACCAAATTCTGAAATAGAACATGCTTTAGATAATTTAAAACGCTTTATAGATATTTTTTACGATATACAATGAATTTCCAAAAACTACTAAATGCTGCAAAATCAGTACATTTCAAATTGCTAAAATATTGCAAGTGCTCCACAATATATCGACATGTCCAAAAAAAATGGTGCTTATTAATGCAAAAATACAAACATATTTAAGCAATCCAAATAGGCTACTATTTATATACAAAAAACCACATAAATATAATCAACAATATCATTCAATATGATAGACCCAATAAAAGAATTTGGTACAAACCATCTTACTTAAATACAACTACCCATTTGTATTATGGACTCCAAGTAAATTTTAATGAGAAACCAAATTCTGAAATAGAACATGCTTTAGATAATTTAAAACGCTTTATAGATATTTTTTACGGTATTCAAATTTAGCATTCAAATAACTTAACAACATAGACTTCCCTTGAAATTGAACATATTAGAAACCAAAAAAAAAAATTAAGCAAGCACATTTCCAGAATTCAATTATATACACCATGGTAGTAAAAAAAACTACATTAAAAAAAAGAGTACTCATGACATATGATCTCCATTCAAATTTCAATATTTAAAAAAAATGCCATGGTAGTAAAAAAAAACAACTACATTGAAAAAAAAGAGTACTCATAACATATGACCTCCATTCAAATTTCAATATTTAAAAAAAAATGCCTTCCATGTATTACCGTGAAGGGCAAGATATTTTCCAGAAAAATTATAAATCGTTCAACAATCAAAAACTCTGAGTATAACCACCGACAAATATATGGATAATGCAAGAAAATAATCAGAAAAATGTGTGGTAACTACTTATGCCGTAGAACAAAACTTTCTGAACATTCAAAACTTTTAAAAATTTGAATATACTTGGAAAAATACATCTCCCCTATTTACAATTAAGAAAAATTGATTAGCTATATTTCAAAAACAAATGAAACCAAATTCCACAAATTCGCAAGAAAAAAAATCACTTCATTTAAAAAACAAGCGTTTGATCAGGTGAATGTTTCGAAAAACTGCAAGTTCATTTGCTCTAATTATTGCTTGCTTCTAAATTGAATCTAACAAACATAATTTTTTTTAAAAAAACAACGATTACATACATTTCTAAAACAAATGCGACCAAATACCACAAAATTCCCTAACAAAAAAAAATGCTCACAAAAATGCTACCTATCCATACCAAAATGAAAAAAAACATATTTAATTTTTTTTTAAAACTTCGAAGTTTCCAACGGCTCCCAATTCTGATCATTTGAAAAAAAAATTAAAAATAAAAACGAAAAGCTTCCCATTTTCACCATTTTTTGAAATTCAAAGAAAACATAAATCAATATCTCTAAAAATGTCCGTTCAAAAGAATACGAGTAGAATATTAAAACAATCAGAAAATTACATATCAACAGCACACAAATACAGTTCCTCTAAATATATGAATGCAAATTTATTAAATGCTCGAACAATACATGAATATATGTATTTTTCCTGTCCAATACATCACTTGGATAACATTAATTTTCCATTCAAACACTTTTTTGATTCTTCTATTCTCTGAAATACTGTCCTTGCAACGTGGTCGGAAAAGTTGAAAACAAAGTACAAATTCTAGCATCAACTAATGCTAAACTACTGTCAATCACTAGACCTTCCATCACTGCCCCATATGACGCCAAATCACCGAGCAGGTACCTAAGCAGTGCATGAAAAAAATAAGTTATTTTCTTTTAAAAGAAAGGAAATCTTTGTATTACCATGGACAAGTCACCTCATTTTGTTCAGATATAGACCATAATATTTTTTGGATGTCACAGTACATAAGAATACATATGTTTAGCAGCACAATAGTGGTGTTGTTTAGCAGCAGAAAAGTAGTGGCAACGACATAAAAGATAGCAGATTTAACCAGTCCATCATAAGATGTTTTTTTATCTCATTTTCTTGCAGTTTAAAAATCCATGGTATGCAGTGCTACAGATCGAACAAGCTGATTGATTATATTTTATAGATTGTTGCTTATGCTTTCTTTTTCCATGCCAAGTGTGACTATTGATTCCTCATATAGTTTTATTGAAATTGGTTTTGCTATAATCTTGGCGAGTTCAATCAATATATAGAACACAAAAAATAGTTACCAATTTATCATTATTCCTTTCAGAGAAAAAATGATTATTCTGACTTTTACCAAATTGAACAAAAATTCCCACCAAGGATGCGGCGTGCCGCCGCACCGAAATTCAACTAGTAGAAACAAAGGTTGTGAAATACTGACACTACGAGAACACGTAGGACTACTATTTTCTCCCCTAGAAAACGTATGTTCTACATAGATCGCTCGAACAGTATGAATGCATCGCGCCGCTCACAGTGCTAGGGCACGTATTATTATTCTGGCGATCTGTGTGTAGTTTCCGGTGCCTTCCATGCCTATACTATCCAGTTCAAATCCCAATGTGTGAGATACATATAAATGTTGCACTCAACAATATTGGATAATTTTAAGTCGCCATTCATGCTTCATATTTTACTTAAGGAAGCGTTGCTCCTTATAAAGGAGTTGGGCTGCTGGCACTGACATGAAGTCATGGGTCCTGTGGTAGGTCAATAGCTAAGCATCTCTTATTTATGAGGTTGGTCCACGCATAGATGAGAGTCTATGATAATATTTTAGTTTTTTTTTCCTTTTTGCATTTACACCGGGGATAGAGATCGAGACGAGCAAGCCACCGTGCCTAGCTTCTTGAGACCACATCTCATTGACTTAAAACACCAAGGTACCAAATGCATGGGTTTTCAAATGAAATATGATGATACACAATTCCACACGAGACAAGCATTACTACAAAATAGTCTGAAGTTCCTCGCCCCTTCCCCTCCCTCTGTACTGTTTGAGAGAGGCGAAAAGGAAGCTCTCCTCTGTCCCTCGCTCCGCCGACGGTCGATTCGTCGGTCTCCTCCCTCTCCGGCTGTCGCTACGGCGGTGGGAGAGTGGGGAAACCCCGGATCCGTGCCGGAGGTGTGTAGATAGTAGGGTAGGGTTCCTGGGCGGCGTCGGAGGGGTGGATGCTGCGGCGGCGTCATGGAATAAAGGTGCGGGGTCTCGATCTCCACCTCGGCGGTGCTCTGCGGGGTGTCGTCGGCGAGTCCTCGGCGTAGTTTCCTCCTGGATCAGCGGATCCAGTGAGTGTTGGTGCTCGAGAGGTGGTCGTCATGGCGGAGGTGTCGGCCAGCTTCGGGAGCTTTTGTTCCTCGCCCCTTTCTTCATCTTGAGATGGCTTCACCTGGCCACTTCATGGGGGTGCTGGGGTTGCGGCTGTGGGCACCTGGTGTTTCCCGCCGGTGCTCCCCGTTGCTTGTACAGGTGCGAGCTCAGATCTTGCGGAAGCTCGCCGGCGATGACATCGACGAAGACGGTGGCTTCTTCTCCAGCGCGTAGGGTCTCCGTGGCCCCTTTCTTGGAGAACTTCCGGCTGCTGGCCTTTGCAAAGCTCCCCGGAGCGATGATGGCGGCGGCGTGTCTCCAGTGCGCGGTGTTGACAGCGGCGACTGTCGGTTCCCTGGACCTTGATGTAATTTTCTTGTTTGTTGGGGGTGTCTGTACCGGTGAAATTTATTAATAGATCTGGGTGTTGCGTATCAAAAAAAAACATTACTACAAAATAAAATTATAAACGACGACTCCCTTTTAGACCGGGAAACCTACATCGTCTGAGAATTTGGCTTGGCCACACATTATTAAGTTCCACTATACTCCCTGCATCCTAAACTAGTATGTGGCATATAAATTGAGTAAAAAAAAGGTCACTGATTTCGAAATTGACCAAGTATATATATAAAATATGGAGATTTATAATATCAAATAAGTATTAATAGATCTACTATAATATATATTTTCATAATATATTAGTTAAATATTGTAATTGTTGATATTGTCTTCTACAAAAAAATTGGCGCAATCTTCTACGATGTATTTGATCTAACTTAGAAAGGATTAACTTTTTGACTTAATTTATACACCGTCAATTTGGGGATGGAGGGGGGTATATAAATTATTTACTAACATTGTTATACGAAACTGATATTAGTAGATCTTATACAAACTGATGTAATTTTATTGAGACTTGTCCTAGTTTCAAGTTAGTGGCGCGAATAAATATGGATAATATATATTAACCATGATAACCATAATACTATTATTCAAAATGATGCTTGCAAAGATTTCTCACAAATATTACCTTCCATGATTTACATGGAAATAGTATAAACCAAAATATATTTAGCAACCTTTTAATCAGCTTGCGCTAAGAAAAATCATGATGATTGGCATGTGAGAAAAAAACGAGTTCTATTGAGGTGACGTTGCTATTTCAATCATCCAACTTTCAGTTACTTATGATAATGGCTCATTTGAGGACCAAAATATTAGATGCTGAAAGACTGAGTATTAGCTAGTGAGCTAGATGAATTAGATGCTCCTTGCACTTCTCCAAATAATAGATAGAAGCTTGGCCGAATTGCACACCGGCAAATATTGTACGGTCGAGTGCAGGATCGCTGCAAGCATATGTTTGTTTCTATTTCCTTTTTTATTCATTCTTCGCAACTGAAGAAGTACATATCCCAACAAATGCCTTTGAGATCAAAACCTGATTTGGCTGCCCGAATGATACAACCATTTTCTCGTGGTAGACTCACATGTAGGGCGCGTCGGTTGGGGTGCCAATAGAGCTCCCAATAGTCCTATTGGACGCGCCGGACGAAAATTGGCGCCCAGGGGCGGCGCCCATAGCCCGTTTCCATCCAGCCTTACCCAATATCTCGTCCAACGTGCCCACCCCACGCCCTCCACGTCGGGAGCGTTTGGGTGCACCGAATGAAAATTCGCGCGCCGTTCTGACGGGTTGGTCTCAGCCGTGTCATCGACACAGGAGCTTAACCGTCCCGGTCAAAGGCATCAATGGCGCGACAGCGAGCCGTCGCTTCACCTCTGCTATATGGTTGCGTCAATGCGTGTGCAATCCTCGGACTATTGCTATGACAACTGATGCTGGTCATCCGTACTTATATCGGCGGGTTGAGATGTTCTTAGTTTAAATTCGACTGTGTATTCAAATTAAGTTAGCCAATTCGCATTAGACCCATCCGCGATCAAGTAGCCATAATTGAACGATCCGTGCATGGATGGATCACGGATGAAGATACTAATAACGATAAAACAAGCTATCTCTCCCCATGGGTTTAGGACTGATCGCAGGATGTAGGCAGCAACCAACTCAATCGTTATTGTTACTATAAACTAGTGGTAGTACGTAGCAAGAATGCGAAGAGAACAAAAAAGAAAGGAAAAAAATCCAAATGAACCGCAAGATCATGATGAAAGGAGGTACTACCCGATGCCATCATCAGTCAAACACTACAACAGGGCTCGCACACGGATGGAGAGCGAGCTGACATCGCTCTCCAAGCCGGCATCGGCGAACTAACAGGCGAGCGATATAGACGACCAACCCATCACGTTCGTTTACACGTGCGCCTTGCACCAAATTCCAAGAGGTGACGATCCTCAACTCCCAATGCGGACAAACGTTGTGAAATGCTGACACTACAAAAACACGTAGAATTACTATTTTCTCCTCGAGAAAATGTATATTCTACATGAGTCGGTCAAACAGTAGAAATGCATAGGTCCGCTCACATCCAAAGGGCATGTATTCTAATTCTGGTCATCCGCGTGTAGTTTCTGGTGCCTTCCATGCCTATACTATCTATTTCAAATCCTAACATGCGGAGTTAAATACAAACGTTGCATAAAAACAGATTGTGTAATTTCTAGATAAAAAAGTAAAACCACGAGAAGGCTATTCATCTTTTGCGTAACGAGACGTTGTTCTTATAAAGGACTTGGGTGGTAGCACTGACATCGTGTCATGGGTCCTCAGGTGTAGCTCAATAACTAAGCATCTCTTGATTAGAAGGTTGGTCAATGGATAGGTGAGAGTCTATTATATTTGGTTTAGCATTTCCATTTTCTTGCATTTATGTAGTGTGAATTGAGATGGTGACGACCAGTTAGCAACTGCACCTAGATCCTTGAGACCACAACTCATCGATACTAATATAAAAAGGCTCAGAGGACGGATATTCAAACCATCTCGACCATCAAACCACTTGGATCCAACAGTCCAGATCGCTCTGATGTTGAGCATCTCAACGCGTTTAGCACAACACAACACAATTATTACCTATAATCAAGCTAATCCCATCCTATTTCATCACTTGCTTCCTGCCACGCCGCCCCTGCACTTTTATCTTTTGTGTACTTTAGCTACACTTCTCTACATAAAACATGATGAGAAAAAACACAGACATAACATATTGCTTGTTGTGAGTCACTTGCTTCAAGATTGGATCCTTGTGTGCTGAGATTAGCTTAGATCAGCGCCATTAATTATTAGATTATTAACTTTATGATCTTGTATGTACTTGTGAAACTAAATTAAAACCGATAGTCGTAAAAATGTGTCATTGTATATATTTATACATGAAATTTTCTGAAACAAAATATAGACATGTATCATTGTTGTAGAAGATGTATGGTATCTTACTTTGACTCCATATTTTTTTAGTATGAAACATGATATGTTACATAGATATACTATATTTTATATGTGATCAGCTGATAATTATATACCCCCCCCCCCCCCCCCACCCAATGCTCGAATCCCGAATCCTAGCTCCGACTCTGACAGAAAGAGTTCAAGGTGTCAATCCTGACAAGCGAGCTGACATTGTAATGTCAGTGATTTTTTTGCAATTCCTATTACCTTCCATGCACATACTATCAACATAAAATTTCACACGTGGATATACAACAACAATGCACAAAGTGATATTACATAATTTCTTGATACAAAAGTAAAATCAGAAACACATACTGATCTTTTGGCTAAGGAAGCCTTTGGTCTTATAAGGACTTGAGTGATATAATTGTCACGAAGTACGTCCTATGGTAGTTCAATAGTTTATAGTCCTTTGATTATGAGCTGGGTCCCCAGGTAGGTGAGATTTCCCTTTATTCAGTTTGCAAAGAAGAATTTCACATTTGCACAAGAAATTTAGATCCAAGTGACCAAGCCATCATGCTACTTACTTGAGACCATATTTCAGTGACTTAAAATATCAAAGTACCCCGCAAGAGTTTCCTAAGGGAAATGTGACGACACATGATTTCACACGAGACAAAATTCCTCAACTGTGTGCATCCTAAATATGCAGAAACTGAGTGTAATGCTTTAAACACTTAAAGTAATAAAGCTCCCTTTATTATATATCTACTCTCTCCGTCCCAAAAAAGATGTCATAAGTTTGTCTAAATTTTGATGTATCTAGACATGATTTAGTATATAGATACATCCAAATTTGGACAAATCTATGATATTTTTCGGGACAGAGGTAGTAGAAAAATTTGTAATCGTGTTCGCCTTGGATTCCGTCGGACAGCTCCCTCGGTGGAGGCCCACCAGCCTGAGCACGAGCGCTGCAGCCAGGTCCCACTCGGCAGCTCGGCCTATCGGCAAGGCATCTTCGCACGAGCGCTGACGTCACACGTCGGCCGCGGCTGTAACCTGGATCCGCTGCCATCCCGGGCCCACAGAGGCATGGCCCAGGTTTCGGTGTGCGGACAGGAGATCTGGGTAAGAAAAGCACGGTCGCGTTTGCGCTCCGAGCAATCATTCCTGCGACGCTGTCTGTCGCGGCTGAGTCATGACGAGCTAACCAGTTGGCGATTCCATGTGACTACACGCTGGCGGGCCCACGTGCTTCCATAACGATCCAGCATGCGAGTTCCAGAGCCCGCTGATGTCCTGGTCTGGCATTACTGGGTTTTACCAGGGTGTTCCCGCAAAGGTAGCAGCTACTTGCCTACTTTATCCATAACGGTAGCTTGGAGTGAACTCATCTCTGCTATATTTAGTTTCGGAAATAAAACCTCAATGCCCCGTACAAATTTGTATGGTATGAATTATACGCCTCGATCGTGCAGGAGTTTACAAGAAACACCTACTTGGTGTTCGTAAGTCTTAACATTGAAGCCTTTCCCTTTCACGATATCATTATGTCACTCTCACCCATATGCAGGGGCGGAGCCAGGCCCCGGGCAGCCAGGGCCGTGGCCTGGGGCGTGAGGTGAACATAGAAGCTTGACTGTAGCTACAGTGTGACACTGTAGCTACAGTGCACTGGACTTGGCCCGGGGTGGCCTGGGGTGCCGATCCGTTCTGGCGCCGCCACTGCCCATATGTGTTGAACTAGGGGGGGTCATTGACCCGGTTACGATTAACAAAACAAGGTCCAACTATTTCATATGAACTCCACCTTCCTGGTCCAATAAAAATATTTTCACATGACATGATCTACGTTAGAATATTTTTGCATCGTCGTTCGAAATAACAGATTGTAAGAGAACTTATCCGCGAGGGATCAAATCACCTTCTTTATGATCATATAGTACTATAAAATGATAAAAAAAAACTTGCAGAGAAAAAAACACGAAGGTAAAAACACAAGTCTCACTCTCACTTGCAAGCCACTGCAACTTTTTCAAATTGGCCCTTCTACAAAGCAAAGTCTCCCTCTTCCCCCGTCTTCGTCGCCACTTGAAAGTCCTCTTTCAACGCCATCTCCCGACGCGATCGCCCAAATCCCAGCTGCTCGCTCGCTCCCCAATCACGATGCCCGCCGCAGTTGCCGCCGCTGCGGCGGCGGCGGCCGCCTCCGGATTCACGCTCCTCCTCTACCTTCTCATCAGCACCTGCCGCCCGCAGCCGCCGCCGCCGGGCGCCGATGGAGCTGAGGAGGAGCCGCTGCTGCTGTCGCGGGCGGAGGCGGCGCGCCGCGGCGGCGACTTCGCGGAGGACGGTGAGGAGGCGTGGCCGCACGCTCCACCGGTGTCCTGTTGCGAGGCCGCGGCGGTGGCCGCGCGCACGACGCGCCGCCTTTGGGAGCTCCTCGTCGGCCGGTGGGGCCTCCACGGCCTCGCCTTCGGGATCAAGCGCCACATGAAGCGCCAGGTCCGTCACAAATAACTTCCGCAGTATCTCTATGGCATCATCGGTGGTGCTACTCTTCTGCTGTCTCTGTTCGTGCGTGCTTGCTCTGTTTTTTTACTCAGAGAAGTACAGTGACCATTTCGACCAATGGCGAAATCGTCAAGATGTTGTAAAGTTAGTAATTACGCGGGTAATCCTACTGGGAGAACATGATAATAAATTTGGCTCCTCGTGAAGTTCTAAGATTAGTAATTACGTGCGTAATCCTAATGATAGATTGTAATAATAAAATTGGATCGAGTAGTTGGCTAGTCGCTCTCAGTAGAGTGTTTATATGGCTTTTAATTTTGTATTTGGTGAAAATATCGGGCTGATGGAAAGATTACTGACCATTCTAAGGTTTGACTTGAATTGACTTGCAAGTAAGGTTTAAATTTACTGTATCTTATTATGGGAAATCAAAGCTTTGATTTTGGTCACTCTGGCTTGCGTTTGTTTCACCTGGTACGGGTAGTGGACTAGGATCCTGCTAATTGCTGTGTTGATATGCCCACTTGGGCTCGAGTTAAGATGGTTCGGTAAACACAGTTAAGTATCATGGATCCGTAAGATCTGATTCATCGGTTTTCTTAAGGGACATTGTGCAACAAATAGTATCCAGTGCTGACACTAAATGGTACTAGTTCAGTAGGGAAGAAACAGAGCGTATTTGAGATATTGGGGACAGACGTTTCTAATATTTTGCATAACAGACCAGCTACATTTACTTTTCTGGTTATCTTGACAAAAGCTCCAATCAGCATTTTCGTTTGGCTGCATAAGAATGTGGACATACCCATACCTAGAAGGCTAGAATGCTGGTTGGAAGTGGATCAACTATTACCACTGTGCTTCTGTAGTGCTATCTTGGACACGCTGAAGAGGAAATGGAAGCGAACATGTGTTAATTATTGTTTTTCTTTGCGTATGCTCTAGGGTAATTTGCAGCATGAGTATAGTGGAAATGACTGCGTTCAACTAAAAGGCCACGAGGTGCATACTGAAGTAGCTTATCTTCTTCAGTACTTGAAGCTTTGCATGTTCTACTCAAAGGAAAGATTTTCTGAATTTCTAAAGTTTGGTGGGTACAGTCAAGAAGACATTCTCATCCACAAGTCTAAGGCGAGGGTGAGTAAGTATCACTCTATTCTTCTTATCTCCTGCTTTGAGGCACTATACTTATTCTATGTATAATGCCCCCCTAAAGTTTGACTCATTCTTGCCTCCTTATTTGATGCAGCTTATGCAACCTTCTTTTGCACTTGTGTGTGACAAAAAATCCAAGTGCCTTCTGCTTTTTATTCGGGGTGCTATCAGTACTAAAGAGCGCCTGACAGCAGCAGCTTCTGTTGAAGTTCCTTTTCACCATATAGTTTTAAACGATGGACAGATCGACAATGTAATCTTAGGATATGCACATTGTGGAATGCTTGTTGCAGCTCGTTGGATTGCTAACCTTGCCATTCCCTCTCTTCGAAATGCAGTACGAGAATTCCCTGACTACCAAGTAAAGGTAGTTTCCATTAGTTCTGTTTTTGTCTACCGGCCAAAATATATTAATTTGTGATGCACAATAAGGAAACTTAAGTCTCGTAAGGTTGGTAAAACAGTGGGACTCCTCCTTGTTTTACTGATTTTATCTTATACTATGAAGTCTTAATGTTCCAGCAAGCTGCTTGAACTATTAAAGTCAGAGTCTACTTCCCGAGAGGCAGCGTTGCTTTATACTGCTGCAGTTTATATGCCTTATATGATATGCATTGGTATGTTGGTATTCTTTTGGTAGAACTTAATGCATATACTGATACGCAGCATTTGCCTTCTAAGCTGGTTCATCGGTTGCTGCTAGTTTACACTTGTGCAGAAAACCAGAAAGAATAAGGTTTTGTGCGCATTAGTACCACTGGAACATTGTATCAGCATGTAATAAATCGTCTGCATCTGTGACATCGTGCTTACATGTCTAAAATTATCTAATCTAACACATTCTGCACCTTTTGTTCTAGGTCATTGGGCACTCAATGGGAGCAGGTATTGGAGCAATTCTGACGTATATTCTCCGTGAGCAATATGATTTTACATCATGCACATGTCTAGCGTTTGGTCCTGGTAAGTGACTACTAAGCTCTGCCTTTTTGTGTACATGATACAAAACTTGTTGCTTATCATTCACTAATAGTTGCCTGAACATTTCGGAACCTATCCGCCTTTCAGATAATCAGATGTTTACTTTGATTTTGTGTATGCGAACTTTTAGTCCTTTTGATGTTTGTTAAATGGTGATAAAGTTGGTAGTCGTACAAATTTTCGAAAAAATATCATTGCTCAATGTACCAGATCTAGCAGATATCTTTACCCCTTGAGAAATGTCATTACCAAACACAAAATTTAATCCAATTGCATTTGACTTTTTATATTGTTCTACCATATAATCCGAGAAGTGACAGCAGTATATAATGTTTGTAAAAATATCATTTATAAACTCTGAATTTTGTTTTGCTCCTTAGCTGCATGTATGACTTGGGACCTGGCGGAGTCAGGCAAAGATTTCATTACGTCTCTTGTCAACAGAGATGATGTGGTGCCAGCATTTTCGAAAGTTTCTATTGAGAGCCTGCGATCTGAGGTATTCTGATGGCCACTGTTCTTACAGCAACATACTAAAAAAGTGTAGATTGGACCTTCCCAGGCATGGAGTTCATTTGCAGTTGACCCAAAAACACTTAAGTACCTGGCAAGTAACATATTTTTATGCTGTATTTTTTTTGCGGGAATCCTCTTATATTTCAGTATATATTACTATGATCTTTCCTTTTTCTTGAAAATAAGTTACCCTTGTTGATATATTGATTGAACAAACGTTTCACTTAACAATCGAAATATGAATCTCGTTTTGCTTGTCATTCTGCCTTGCATGATTATCTTCCTTCTGTCAACTTGATATGGAATCAGATAACACTATTAAACCTGGAAAGCGTTGTTGCTCATGAATAATGGCATCCAATTCCTCGCATTTTTTTCTTTCCTCAATGTAGTTTCTTGTCTTGCTGCTGCAGGTAATGGTATCATCGAAGCTGGATGATCCCCTGGATGACGATCACCTTAGTTTATTTGCAAAAATAAGTCAGCATGTAGCTTTAGCAAAGTCTCACATGCTGTCCATCTCTCATTCAACGGTGAAGACTGCAGGTCCTCATTTCAGCATTTCTGAGGTAACTTAAACTTCTACCTTTGCTACATATGGGAACTTAGACTAACAGAGTGATAATTTCACATGGCAACTTTGCGTTTTTTTTACCTTTTCAAGTAACTTCTGTAATCTAGCACCAGTAATCCAGTATCAGTTTTGAACCAGTGGCTGTATTATATTAGTGTCAGGCACGATCCGCTGATCCCTTCTGGTACCTGTTCTAATCACTAAGAATACCACTAGCAACAGTTGGCCTGCAACACCGCATTTTTTTATTTAGCAGTTGGCACATTTGGTGCCGATGCTTATCCTTCTGTTGGCAATGCAAGCTTTGCAAATTATCTGCGGTGCTTGATCTAATAATTTGCCGCCATGCACAAATCTGTTTATGTCTGGGTTTCTTGGGGATTCAGGGGCTCTGCTTTTCTAGGGTACTAGACAAACTAGTGTAGTGCAGCTACGGAAATTTATAGAAGCAAGTGACTCAGCTTTTCTGATCAAATTGTTTGTTCCTTCTGTCATGTAGCCCTTGCTGAAACAAGCCTCAGAAAGCACACAGCCTGAACCAAATGGGCTAAGCGTCGACTCTAGTCAGCAGCAAGCAGACCTCGTGGCAAACCCAGAACATGGTTTTCCAGCTCCATCTGTGGACACTTCTGAAGAAAAGATCATCGTGGTTAACAACAACGATGTTGGCAGTCTCACATCAGTTGCCGTTTCGTACTTCCCATCGCATGGGAACACAGACAGTAATCAAGCATCCTTGGCAAGTGACACTGAACAAGCATCCTTGGCAAGAGCGGAAGACGCGTCGTCCCTAAAGCCGCCACCGAATGGCGCTGGTAAAGAAAAACTGAAAGAATCCCCGTCCACCCCCGGTTCCCGCCAACTCTTCCCTCCGGGGAGGATCATTCATATGGTCGCGCAGCCCTCCTCGGACACGAATCCCAGCGAAGGCCCCAGCAGCAAGGAGACAATCAGCATCTATGAGACGCCCAGAGAATTGTATGCCAGGATAAGGCTCGCGCCGAATATGGTAGACGAGCATTACATGCCTAGCTACATAAGTACGATGGAGTCGTTGTTGGAACAGCATAAGAGCGATATCATTGTAAATACGACATCAAATGATTTGTGAAACTACGTAGAACACAATAATGGTTATTCAATTCTTTTATATCAATGAAAATACAGCCTTGTTGAGCAACTGTGTCTTAGAATAATCTCTATCTTTCATGACATTGCTAATACCGATGTCATTTTAGTATTACAGTCAACTTTAGAATGAAAGAGAGAAGAGAAATTGGAATACAAGAGGAGATATCCAATCAAGTGCGGTCTTTTGTATCCAGGGCTCCATACGGAACTTAGATTTGTCAAAATTTTAAAAATCATATATGTTCAACAAAATTTGCGAAAACAAATCCACATGTACACTTAGATGTGATCTATATATCGACAATTTTAGTTATAATTTTTTTCTGAGCTAAACAATGTGTATACCTATAATAGGAAATGGTGCACCCGTTCTAGACCTGTAATCGACATAGTTTTTTTGTCAACATAGGGTATTGCGAGCCGTTACAGCCTCCGCATCCTACTAGTTACATCCGTTGATCTGACCGTCTCCACGAGTAAACATTTGGCACACTCACGCGAGTACGCTGGCGAGGTCACCACAACCCCGATTTCTTTTTCTTAATAGTAACCATTATACTACTCCTCCGTTGCTTATTATAAGGTGTATGGTTTTTTTGAAAAGTTAAACGAGATGATCTTTGAACAAGTTTTGAGAAATATTATTATCATTTGCGATATCCAATTATATAATTAGATTCGTAATGAAATTATTTCCCTATTTTATTTTCTTAGTATTTAAAATATTGATAGTTTTTAAATTTTGGAAGGTAGTTTATTATATATTTCTTAGAGAAAGAGGGCACCAGCCCCGGCTCCATTTACTAGAAACGAAACCACATGTTTACAATCCGAGTTCAGGGGACACAGCAGACACTGCACCACGATTTACCACCAACACAAACTACCCGCAGACAGGCTCACACAGCTAAGCCTCCTCAAAACACAGAGTTCAACATACACAGCAGTTTACGCTTTGCTGGGAACCAAACTTTTTCAACTAGTCAAGACGACATCATAAGATATCTTCCACCCTCAGGACATTGCCATCTTCGACCAGTGTCAGAGAGTTCCTCTGCAGACTCGCAGCTAACTCGTCAGGCATGAACTTCCATTCGTTGTTCACAACGCTCTGAGCATCATGCGCCAGGACCAAATGAGCTCGAGTCAGTTTCTTCAGGTTCACCCAAGATCCGGCCATAATAACAGAGGAGGCGCCCGAGCTAGATGCTCCATGGCAGCCACCGTTGTCATCAGCTTCTCTCTTTCTTTTTCCTTGAAAAGGATGCTCCACTGAGCAAGCTTGCAAGCTGCATCTCTCAGCCAGACCATGGAGTTTCGTTAAAGAAACTACTGTTTCTACGGAGCCACAACACCCACATAATAGCAGCATGTACCCCATTTTCCACACCAAACTTTTTGGGTTCATTCCACATATTAGTCACTTTCTTTAAACAGATAGGACCATAATTTGAACCAAGATTTATTAACAGCTCGGACCAAATTATTTTGGCAACAACACATTCAAAGAAAAGATGATTTGCCTTTTGGCCAGGTTATCTCTAGTGAGCAGCCTATTGTGCACAAAACGCCAAAGAAAAAATGTATCTTCGGGAGGACATTAACATCCCACACAGAGGCAACATAAACAGGGATAATCCCTTTGAAGTTAACAACAACATACATGGATTTCACATTATAAATACCTTTAGGTTCAAACTTCCATAGGATGCAGTCATCCTCAGCACCAAGGCGCAGAGTTTGAGCTATCTGCAATATTTCAAACCATTGCTGCAGTAACTCCTGGTTAAAACACCTCCGGAAGGTGACTTTTAACTGCTCACCATCCCAAACATCCGCAATGGAGATAGTTTTCTCAATAACTAAGGTATACACCTCCCAGTACTGGACAGCAAGACAAGAAGGACCAAACCAATGATCCTCCCAGAATTTGACTTCCTACCATTTCCTACTTTCCATTGATAGCCTGCTGCCTGTGCAGCCCAAATAACCCTTTCCAAAAAGGGGAGGCTCCATCAGTTTTGCAACAAAACAAATTTGGATCATCCACTCTATACTTATGATCTATGATCTGCTTCCAGAGCTTGTTTTCATCCAAATAATATCTTCTCACCCGAGAAGCAAGAAGACACAGATTTAGGTCAGCTAGGTTTGGGATGCCAAGGCCACCAAAAATCTTTTTCTGAGAAACAAGCCCCCAGTTAGCCAAATGATATTTAAAATGCCCTTCATAGTTATCCCAAAGGCAATGAGCCATCTGTGAGTTGATCAAGGTTATGACCCATTTAGGGAATTTAATCACACCCATTAGATAGACTGGGATACATGCCAACACACTTCTAACCCATTCCAACTTAGCAGCATGAGACAAGAGCTTACCCCTCCAACCCCCTGCTTGTTTCAAAATCTTATCCACAAGGGGTTGTAGGTTTTCTTTCCTGAGCTTACTATGATGCAAAGGCATGCCCAAATACTTTAAAGGGAATTTTCCCAGCTTACAGCTAAGAGCTTAAGCAACTAAACGTGCTTGCTCCTCATCTACATTTATGGGGATTAAATCACATTTGTGAAAATTTATGCGCATCCCAAATATCTGCTCAAAGCATGATAACAACCATTTCAGGTTAATAGCCCCAGAAAGGTCATTTTTCAAAAACAGGAGTGTGTCATCAGCATACTGCATGCTGACCACCCCAGTCTGATTAAAGCTAGTCAATAGGCCGGTAATTATCCCATTACCTGCAGCTTTCATCAGCATTTTAGTAAAGGACTTCAGCAGTCAGGTTGAAAATGAGAGGGGAAATAGGATCCCCTTGTCTCACTCCTCTACTAGCAACAAAAAATTCACTATTTTCATCACTAATACGCACACCAACAGACCCATTATCCAAAAGGGTCCTAACAATGTAAATCCATCATCATTCAAAAAACAATGTAAATCCATCTGGGATTGAATCCCCTGGATTCAAGCATTTTGAACATAAAATCTCTGTCAACTCTATCATAAGCCTTCTCATTGTTCAACTTAAAAATAAAACCATTTTTTACCACATCATGAATAATCTGATGAGCAGAAACCACACTTTCTAATATATATCTACCTTTTATAAAAGCAGTTTGGTTGGAGAAATAAGTGTCTCACAAACCACTCCCAACATGATTTCATAGCTAGTGTATTATTTATTTGATGCGCGGACACTATGCTAGTTAGAGTTAACTTTAGATACTTTGGCAAAAAAAAAAAACTTTCGAATGAAAGTGAGACGGGAGATCGGAATAATAAAATAGGAGTTGCGCGTGTGATATTTTTGTATCCCACGCCTAGAATTGTTGTAATAATCATATTCATATGTTTAGCAAATTTTGGAAAGAAAATCCGACATGTACATGTATCCAATGTGATCCGTGGCAATGGTATGGTACGTCTTTTCTGATTTCCGATTTTACCCCTGCTTCACTAGGTCAAAGTCGAAAATATTACACCTTTGCCACCGCTAACTAATACTTACCGGTTCCTTGTTCGAAAAAAGAACCCATCGTTGCAATCCCCAGCTTGGAGCCCAGCGAGAGCCACCGCTGCCCTCCATCCACGGCCGTCCACTGCCGCATAGCCCTTGCCCTTTGCTCCCGCCGCCGCCTCCCTCACAGACTTGCTTCCACCCGCACCTCCCTGGCTCCCCGCGCTCCCCGCCCCCAAAAGGTCGCCCCTCGCCTGAACCCGCCCTCGCCGCCGTAGCCCCTCCCGTGTAGCGGCGTCCAGGGCATCGGCATCCCAGGGAGACGGGCCGGGTCTAGCAGCGGCGCGGACGCGGCGTCGCCCACCTGCCCGTGGCTGGCCGACGCCCAGTGCGGTCCCCGTGCCACCGCCGGGCCAGCGTCATCCCCCTTGCGCTTGGCGGAAGCTGAGGCCTTCTTTCTGCCTGCGACCGCTCCGCTGCTGTCCGCACGGGCTGCATCTACTCGCTACCCGCGGACCCCCACCCCCGTTCCGGAATCCAGCCGGTTGCGCGTTTCCCAGTTTTTTCTCCCCCCGCCCGAGTCCCCCCATCCGAGGTGAACTACTGCTGTTTGCCAATTTATTGTTTGCATGTTGATGATGGTCGTATTGCCCATGGTCCTTTGCTATTGGTGCTTGATATGTTTCGTTTGCCTGGTAGATTCAGATCTGCAAGTAGCAGCAGCTGTAGCTTGCAGCTTGTAGGTGGTAGATTCAGACATTCAGTGCTGCAAGTGGTAGTATTAATCTAGCGATGTTTGTATTCTTAATGCATTTTTGTGGTCAGCTAGAAGAACTACAGATTTGCAGACTCTAATGCTGAATGTCAGGAATATTACAATGGAGGCAAGTACTTCAGGTCAAGCCGTCATCTATGCTGTTTTAGACCCAAAAAAATCATTTGATTTTAATTTTTCATAAAAGGAATGAAATGAAAATGCATAGTTCATATCTTTGTTGGCATAAGCAGTGTCCCGTTAGTTTGCCACATTTACCTAGAAACATGTCAAGAATGGCTGATGCCGGAGGGTGCATGGGGATTTACCGTTGGCAATGAAAAGTGGTTTCCTGATTGCAGCTGGAGCAGGCAACCTGGAGCGAGTTTTCGGTGATTATTGCTCCTCAGATGAGCTGTGAAAGTGTTATAATTTAAACTGATTCTGTGGTATTGAAGCAGGCTTTCACTATTGAAGATCACGAGTTGTCCTTTCTAGGAGGAATCTTTAGAGAAATTAAGTTTTCATATTCGTCTTGGTTTCAATGATGTACAACTTATAAATGATGTTGATGGTGTGCCCATGGAAGCTAGCCATTAGGTAACCTGGCTTGGCCAGTTTCTAAAAATGTTAAAAGACAGATGTATCCGGCTGACATGTCCAGCTTATTACCTTAAAAGAAAGATACAGGGGTTGATGGATATAACTCAGATTTGCTCAACTTGTACTAAAAGAATGTTTATTTGGTTAACATGACATGGTGGACCTTCATATTCACCCCCACTGTCCACCGTTGGTTTAAATACACTAAAAAAACTAGACTCTGAACTCGGGTCGGTAATAGTCATTTGCCTACAAGTGATTCTTATTCTTGTGTTCTAGGGCTCAAAGACTGGAATGGTCTAAGCCGAATCCAACATTGCGTATTCATGAAAGTTTTCTGATGTAATACCACATGAGAGTAATCAACTTCAAGCTGGATTGCATAAACCTTTCTTTCCCTAAAAAGTTGGTTAGCTTTGCTTCTGTGAATTCAAGGATGTGCATCGGTTTGTAATCCGTTAAAACCGAGAAAGCATAACACTTTGTCTTTTTGCGTGATGAAATCTTCAAGGCTTGATTTTTATGGTGAAATGGATCTCATATGTTGTTTTCTGAAATTGTAATTCATGTTATTCAAAATAACATGGAGTATTTAGATTTGAGAGCCATTTGTATTTGGGCGAAATGGATATCATGTAACTCAAATATTTGCGTATTTGTGATTTCCGCTGCAATGCATTGATAATTTGCATTTTTTTTCTCCCGTTGCAACGCACGGGCATATGTGCTAGTATGTACAATGTTATCCCAGGCCTGGATTCGGTCCGGTCGATCGACCTGCCGATACCAAAAAAAAAAAAAAAAAAAACGCCACGTTCGGCCGACTATTTAGTTTACTGATTCTTTCTGTATTCACCGATCGACTCCAAGAAGGACTCGAGTTCGAGCCTATTAATGTACTCCTCTCGCCGGTCGGAGCGGAGAGAGAGAGTTAGAACTTAGAAGCCGATCTAGCTAGCCAGGAGCCTAAGATGACTGGCAACGAGGAATCCAGCCATGTCACGCCCGTGAAGGACAAGGAAGAGCCGGAAGAGGAGCAGAACTCGCAGCAACCGCCGCCGTCGGACCGGATGCGGGCCATCCTGGAGTCGCCATGGGCGGCGAAGGTCTGGGGCGCTCGCATGGAGGGCTACGGCTGCCGTATGTTACATCAAGCCAGGGAGGAAAGACTCCGGAAGGAGAAGGAGGAAGCCAGCTGCCGGAAGGACAACCATCCGCCGGAGCTGGGGAGTGCGAAGATCCACGGGGAGGAAGAGCAAGGGAATTCGCCGCCGCCGGAGCCGGAGAGGGAGATTATCCAGGTTGATGAGGAGCAAGGGAATTCGCCGCCGCTGGAGCCGGAGAGAGAGACGATCCAGGTGGATGAGGAGCAAGGGAATTCGCCGCCCCCGTCGCGATCGGAGCAAGCCAAAGTTCAGTGCTCCTGGAGCCCTTCCGACAGTTGGGTCACTCCGATTCCCATGGAGAGTGACAACCCCGCGACCTGGATCACCGACGAGTACGGCGAGTGGAGGCCTCGCTCTGCCTTCAGTCTCCCGCCGTACTACCGGGATCCAGATCCCGAGGCGCCGCACTACTTCGACGACATGGCCGAGTTCTACCTGGAGGCGGCCCGCCGCCTCCCCGTCGCCCAGATTCCGAGGCTCGCCGGCTTCCTCTCATTGGGCGGCCTCCTCCTCGGTCTGAACGACCCGGTCACCAACATCATCGTCAACGCCATCTACCTCATGAAAAACTTCAGACTCTCTGACGTCCTGCCGCGCGGCGCCGACCCGGTGCGGCACGCCGCGGACAGGGCCTCGTACGTCGGCATCGCGCGCAAGTCCCGCGCCGCGCTCGTCGTCTTCATGGTCTTCTACTTCCGCCACCTCACCCAGGCCCAGGCCAAGCGCTACCTTGGCGCCGCCCGCCACGACCTCGCTCTTGCTATCGGCCTCGTCGAGTGGCACCGCAAAGGCGGCTTCGGTACGCCGTCAGAGCTGTCCCCAGACTGCAGCAGGACCAAGACCGCGCTCCGGTACGCCGCCCAAGCAGCCATGCTGCCGCAAGACCCCGACGACCACGTGCGGCGGCTCCTGGCTTCGAGGTTCCCCCGCCACCTGCTCGACCCTGTCCTTGCCGACCTCCGCAGCGGGAAACAGCTGGGGGTCGGCCGCATGAACGACATCCTCAACCTGCTTCGACATCCGTGGTCGCCGCCGCCGCCTCCGCCTGCCCCTACTCCCGGCACCTTCCGAGACGCCGACGGAAAAGTCACCATAATCACCAACCTCGGACAGGACCTCTTCTCCACCACCACCATTACAAGAGCTTTCAATAGCAACAAAACCGGCGACCTTGTCACCACGACCACCATCTCGAGGCATCCGAGCCAGCGGGACGACGACCACGACGATGATTTGGCGGCCTATCTGTCCACTGGTTCAGGCACGGAGAGCAGGCTACGCTCCTTTCTGAGCACCAGCACTGCACTGCAACTTCAACCCGACACCAAGTCTCTCAAGATGTACCTCGTCGACACCATACACGGTCTGTACATCCAGGCGCTCGCCATGCTGCCGATTGACCACCAACCCCGCCTCCTCCGCGCCGTGCTGGCCGGCGGGCACTGCTACGGCGTCATGGAGGACCCCGTGTGCAACATCGTCGTGAACTCGATCTGGTATTACGCTCGCTTCTCGAACTCCGAGAGCACGGATGACGACGACGACAGCCTGATCAAAGCCACTCGCTCCATGACCCGTGCCGAAGCATCTTCACTCCACGGACTTATCGCCATCCTCCGCGCCGACCGCGGCGTCACGGAGCAAGAGGCGGTGGCATGGCTCTGTAGCAACCTCTCTCACCCGATGACGACGACGATGCCGAGCTCTTTGAATCACCACACTTTGGCTGCCGCGGCAGAAGCGGCCAGGCACCCCCAGCCGACTGCCCTCGTGGCGTTCGTCACGTCGCTGACCCGGGAGAAACTCGATCGGATGCGCTCCTTGCTGATGACCAAACGTGTTCTCTCCGACGCTGATTTCAGAGAACTAAACATGTTGATAGCCGGCAACGACACTGCAGCAGCACCGGTGCCAAGAATGACGACCCTTGATCCAGGCCAACCAGCATTGAACATGTACCAGTTCCAGCCGGCGATGTTCAATGCAGTGTCCCCGACGGCGGCTTTCCAAAATCCCTTCCAACCGAGCACCTCCAGCACGATGCCCGACGCACCAGTGCAAACAATGGCGCACTATCGCGGGCCGCTGTCTTACGTTCGAATGAAGGTGGAACAAGCGCTGCTCGACTATGGCCGCAATCGACCTCTGGTAAAGAGAAAACATAATCTTTTGACCTGGATCGACCTCATTTACTTTATGCAGTTTAGCTTCCAATGGCAGGCTGTTTGTTTGTTTGTTTGTTTGTTGCTCATTATTCTAATTAGTGTGCTTGCTTGTTTCAGGGACCTCGGTACAAGCTCGGCATCATCTGTGGAGTGGCGTCGATGGTATGCTCCTCGTACATCAAAGGCACAACGTGCTACCATGTCAACTTTCTAGCGAGCATCCTTCCTGATGTGCCAAATGATGCTACCACGTCACCCCCAGCTGAGTGCAAGCTCTTCTTCGTCGAGTTCTGGAATCAAGCTGATGACGAGTTTGAACGCTCAAAGAAGCCACCCGTCTGCTGTCCGATTCAAGACTACCATGCATTTCCCGGTAAGCCAGCCACTGAAAGTCTTTTTGCAGATATGATGATTAGGGTAGAATTACATGAACAACGATACGTATAAATTATTGCCATGAACTTACCATGTTTGTTTTGATGTTGGGAACAGGTCGCTGCTCCATCTGCGAGAGTTCTACAGTTTGGATTGTGCATCCCCCTTGTGGCAACTATTTCATGGGCCATCTGTGCTCCACTGATTCGCTCTGTGATGTCGCTGAGCAGCATGCAGATATTGGTCAGTAGGATGTTCTGTTGACAGTGGCCACTCCGTAACAGACCCGCCTCCCACGAGCGATGTTCCTTCCTCCGTCTCCATGGGAAGTTTTTCGTGTATAGTTTCCTTTATTTATGCTGTTAATCGATTGTAAAATCATCTGAATAGTGTTGTTAAGAGTACGTCTCATGTCCAGTGTCGTGTAAGGCTTCCGTGAATGCTATTGTGACAGACTGATGATGTACATCTCATCCTTGTTTGATTATTTAATTTTGAGCAAAACGCAGGTTTAGTATATGAATTTGAATTTGAGAAAAACTAGCGCTTGGCAACTTCGTAACCGCTATTCACGTTCGGCAACTTGGTGACCAAAGTACACATTGACGGCAAGTTCATGTACTAAACCTGTGTTTTTTCTTTAATTTTGCTATGCAATGCACATTGGCTAATTAGCTGAGGGTTGTGCTTTGGTTCTTGCTATCTTTGTTGATATGATGTAGGTTGCTAATCTCTCCTACTTAAAAATACGCAAGGTTTCCCATACCGCCTCATCTGTGGTGGAATATTCGCTCTCCGTTTAGAGTTGTGCAAGACCTTAGACACAATATAGTGGTCCTCCGAATGAGAGCGGTGATATGGAGGTTGAACTACACGTAGCTCTTTTATTTTGAAAACTTCAAAAATCATATTTCGAGTTTGAAAGTTTTTGCAAACAATTCTGGATGTAGATAATGTTCTGTTCTACCAACCTCAACTGGAAATATGTTGTATTTTGGGCTATGTAAGAATGACAAAATCTGATTTTGAAAATCTGGAAGATTTTATTATTTTTGTGTAGCCTAAAATATGAATTTTTTAAGTTGAGATTTTGCACGTTGATAGGATGCACTATTATCTACATCCAGTCTTTCCCATATTATTTTGAAACTTCAAAACATGGTTTTTAAATTTTGAAAAATAAAGAGCTACATTGTGGCTCGAATTTGAAATTTTTGAAAAATAAAGTGCTTCATTGTGGATCGAATTTTCAAAAAGAAAGAGCTACATAAGAGATTTCTCGGAGGGACCGAGAAATCTAGTTACCGACCAGTAACCGTGATATTTCGACTGGTAACCAAATCCCCACCGTTCGCTCGCCTTGCATGCAACATGCATGCAGCTCCGCCCGGCCGGCCTCAGACTGGCTATATGCCTATATCACAACACCTCGAAAAGAAGTGTGACATACAAGGGGTGAAAAACTGCTGGAGCAGAGCAACCAGAAATCACAAAAAGTCAGATTTGCCTCGTCAATTTGCAAATTAACATGGTTTCCATGGCTTGTGCATTATTTATTGCTCCACAGTGGCGCAATTTTAGAATGAAACTGAGACTGGAGGTCGGAATAAAATAGGAGCTACTCATATGATATGCGATATTAACAAAAACCATTACAATAATCTATACCTACCTAATAATAAAAGCAATAAGGCTTACGCGGTTTGGTTTGGTACGTCATTAGATTTACCCCTTGTTATGATCAAAATTATGTAGCCTGCCACCGCTAAGTAATAATAATACCGGTTCATACACCTGTTCGCTATTTTTACTCCCTCCTGGAACCATGCTCTTTGGTGACATCCAATAGAAAAAAGGACTATTTTCAAAAAAATAATAGAAAAAAGGACCATCGATCCCATTGCGATGGTGGGCTCGAAGCGGCGATAGGACGGCGACTCTGCTGCGGGGAAGCAAGTCGCGCATCGCGCTGGTGTCATGGCCGCGCGGGGCAGTTGCTCGCTCCTGAACTCACCTCCGACGACCCTGCTCCCCCCCTCCGCCTCCTCTTGCTCTGTCCGTTCAGGGACGACGCCTCCCTCTGTCGTCACACCGCCGCCGCGCTTTGTCCGGCCGCCCGACTTCTACTTCCTCCTCACCGCCCTCTACCTCCATCACCGGCAGGCTGCACCTCTCCACGGACGCAATGCCAGCGCGCTCCCTCGCGATGCCACCACGCGGGCGTGCAGCCGTGTTACCATGGTTTACTTTTCGTCCGTCGTCCGTCGCTCCTTATGGGCTGAATGGGGATACCATGCACTGCTATCATAGCTATTGATGCTTCATTTGAGTGGATGAATGGGGGAAGATGCTACTGCTGCTTCTGTGTGGTGTACTAGCCGAGAAATATCTATATATAAACAAATACTGGACTATGGCGTATCGATGGGATGGAGACGCATCGGAAAGCAGGATTCACGGTTGTGCAGGCATTCTGTTCTATTTGCTTTCAGGATAATGAGTGCACACGCCTTCGTCTCTGAAGCATGTTGATGTGCTGCCGGTGGCACCAGTCTGGTTTTTTCTATCAGTGATGGTCAATGCGTAGTAGTCTTGGGAAGAGTACAGATGTATAGCCCAAGAAGCTTTGCAAGTTCTTGTCACTGCACTCCGTCAGCTCAGATTGTTATCTAAGCTTTGGCTTTCCAATATTTTCCTTTTTTTCTTCATATGTGATCTGCAACAACAAATAAGTGCATGGGAAAGACTAGATATGCATATACGTTTGCTACTGCTGCTTTGTTGACGCCGTGAGACAAATGAGAGAGGTTGTCTTGTGTGCTTTTGCTGCTGCAGCTGATTGCCAGATTGCTACTGTAATTTCTATTGCTATCTGACGCGATTTTGAGAGATTGTGTGAGAAAAAGATTAAAGCACTGGGATTTCTTGTAGATTTTTTATTTCACAAATTATTACTAACTTTCATGTCGATCACTGATTATGTCGACCACTTAGAATTCTAATTATGTATAATCTATGTGTCAAATGTTTGAGAGAATACGATGTGCAGTTGGAAATAATAGGCATGGTCATTAACTGTGCTAGATGCATAGAGTATTTTGTATCTATGGTTCTGCATACACCAATAAAATGGAATGAACAATTCTGCAACTGTCTTTGTTCTGCAGGTAGCAATGGTTTCAATGTCATTGCAAACCATTTGGTCACCAAATAATAAATGTGCAAATAACCGTTTACCTCTGCTATAAATTGATGAAGCCCATAGCAACACATGAGCCACTTAGCTAATATTTGTTATTAAGTTAGAACTGGTGGTAGCGCTCCGCGATCCAGTTTCTCGACCTAACAGCAACCGTAAAAGGTGAACATCATGGATGTTGCGGTCGCTGCTGCGATGTTGTCTCCACCGCCAGCAACCTGGCTTGCTCAGTCCATCAATCGCATCGCCTCATGGTGCGTTGAGATCGTAGTTGCCACTTTTAAATGTTTCATTAACTTTATATGTATTGAACCAATGTTTGGCCGTAGCGAAGCACGGGCATTGTGCTAGTCATATTAATATGTGTAGCAAATTTTGGAAAAGAAAATCGGGCATGCACATTATTTAGTTGGGTGATTAGTTTTTGTATTCATGTAACGACTCCAAGAAGGAGTTGAGTTCACATAGCGACTCCTTATGTACTCTCTTCTCTGGCCGGTCGGAGCGGAGAGAGAGTTAGAAGCCGATCTAGCTAGCCAGGAGCCTAGGATGACTGGCAACGAGGAATCCAGCAATGTTGTGCCCATGAAGGACAAGGAGGAGCCGGAAGAGGAACTGAACTCGCAGCAGCCGCCGCCGGACCGGATGACTGATGCTGAAAGGGAAAGGTGATACAATAGGTTTTACGGCGAGAAGGTGGCATGGCTGCGGCCTGCGGGAGACGCTGGAGTCACCCCAAGGCGCGTAGTTCTTCGCCGTATTACAACAAGGCATGGAGGAAGCCAGCCGCCGCCGGAATGAGGAGGAAGCCCGCCGCCGAAAGGACAAGGATCGGTCGGAGCCAGAAAGGGAGAAGATCCACGGGGAGTTGGAGCAAGTGAATTCTCCGTGGTCGGAGACGGAGGGGGAGATGACCCCAGTGGATGAGGAGCCAGCGAATTATCCGCAGCTGCCACCGTAGCCAGGGGCATCCTAGGAGGCGAAAGCTCGGGTTATCCCGAGCTCTTGGGTCACCGTGATTCCCATGGAGAGGGACAATCCCGCGACCTGGATCACCGACGAGTACGGCGAGTGGAGGGCTCGCTCCGCCTCCCCTCTCCCACCGTACTACCGGGATCCAGATCCCGAGGCGCAAAGATACTTGAGAACGCATTAAATAAAAATTGAGCACGCATTTTTCAACTCCGTGAACATTGCTAAATCCATGAACAATTATTTTGAACGCTATGAACAATTTTGTAAACACGTGCACTGTTTAATCCCGTGAATATGTTTTAATCCATGAACCTTTTTTGAACACTTGAATATTTTGTGAATTGTTTTTTTTATTTGTGAATATTTTTTGACCCATGAACAGTTTTATAAAACCATGAACAACACGGTACAAACTTGGCTAGCTTTTTTTTAGGGGAACAAACCTGGCTAGCTAGGAGTACTAGCTAGGCGAGCTCCTATATAGCGCTTCCTGGCGACGCAACCCATGCGGGTCGCTTGAAGCAGTTCCCTCATTGGCCGATTTTGACCAGTCCAATAGAGAAAGGTACTGTTTTTTTTATTTTCTGTTTGTTGTTTCTATTTTTAGTTTTAAATAGAATATTAATCTGAATATTTTCAAATTGGAATTTTTTTTGAATCTGAATGTTTTTAAAATGCGAACAATTCTAAATTTGAACAAAATTGAATTTTGAACTTTTTTAAAACTAAAAACAATTTTCAAGTGAACAATTTTCAAATTTGAACATTTCTTAAAATTGAACAAATTTAGTTTTGAACTTTTTTCAGTGGTAAACAATTTTCAAATTTGAAAATAAAATATCGGTGAACGGAAACTAATTTGACCTTTTTAAAAGTAAAAAAAATAGCGGTGAACAAAAACTATTTTGGAACGATTTTAAAATTGAACAGAAAATGTCGGTGAACATAAACTATTTTTAAACGAGTTTTAAAGTGAACGGAAAATGTCTGTGGACAGAAATTATTTTTAAATGATTTTAAAAAATAAACAGATTCTATCGGTGAACGGAAAATGTCGGTGACAAAAAAACCTGAACATTATTCAAAATTAATCATTTTTTAAAATCTGAATAATTTTCAAACCGGACAATTTTCAAAAACTTATTATTTTTAAATCTGATTTTTTTCGAAATCTGAACAGTTTTCGTAAAATGAAAAATTAATGAAAGAACAGAAAAAAACAGAAAAGGAACTAAGAAAAAGGGAAACGAAAAAAAACAACGAAATGGGCCGGCCCACCAACGCCACCCCGCATTACCCCGCAGGCGACGCAGCTGCATTGCATGCCTGCGGGCGATATATAGGATTTGCGACTAGCTTGCGTCGATCTTGTGGTGTGCTCGTGCTGTGCGGCAAGCGAACAGAGAGAATAAACACTGTGGAGGATCGACTAGCTAAAGACGAGATATAGGGTAGATGAACTGAAAGATAGAAAAGGAGGCGATGACGGTTTGTTTAGTGATTCACGGAATGGAGTCCGAGTCGGGTAGGAATAGGATGCCTTCCTTCCGGCCAACCGACTAACCGCGCGAGACTATTTGTATCGACCCCTTCTCTCGCCGGCCGGTCGAAGCGGAGAGAGAGTTAGCTACTAGCTAGGATCATGACTGGCAAGGACAAGGAGGAGCCCGAGATGCAGGAAGTGGAGGTGAACTCGCCGTCGTCGTCGCAAGCCAGAGCAGGAGCGGAGAGAGAGGACCATGAACCCGATCGAGCTAGGACGATGACTGCAAGCGTGGAAGCCGTCCAGGACCGGAGGACTGATGCTGACAAGGAATATAAAAGGGTTTACAGCGAGAAGGTGGCATGGCTGCGGGAGGCGTTGGACTCGCCCCACGGCGCGAAGTTCTGGGGCGTCCGCCTGCAGGGCTACGGCCTCGGCGTATTACAACAAGCCAGGGAGGAGAAGGAGGAAGCCAGCCATGTCGATCCCGTGAAGGACAAGGATTCGACCTCGACCGATTCGACCCAACCAAGTACTTCGCGAGTCAAGACAAAGCTGAGTGGTTGCCGAGCTCTTGGGTCACAACGATTCCCATGGAGAGGGACAACCCCGCGACCTGGATCACCGACGAGTACGGCGAGTGGAGGCCTCGCTCCGCCTCCCCTCTCCCGCCCTACTACCGGGATCCAGATCCCGAGGCGCCGCACTACTTCGACGACATGGCCGAGTTCTACCTGGAGGCGGCCCGCCGCCTGCCCATCGCGCAAATGCCGAAGCTCGCCGGCTTCCTCTCATGGGGCGGGCTCCTCCTCGGCCTGAACGATCCGGTCACCAACATCATCGTCAACTCCATCTACCTCATGGGAAACTTCATAACCTGTGAGGCTGTGACGTCCTGCCGCGCGGCGCCGACCCGGTTCGGCACGCCGCGGACAAGGCCTCGTACGTCCGCATCGCGCGCATGTCCCGCGCGGCGCTCGTCGCCTTCCTGGTCTTCTACTTCCGCCACCTCACCGAGGCCCAGGCAAAGCGCTACCTCCGAGCCGCCGGCCACGACCTCGCTCTTGCAGTCGGCCTCGTCGAGTTCCACCGCAGAGGCGGTTTCGATCTGCCGTCCCCAGAATGCAGCAGAACCAAGACCGCGTTCCGGTACGCGGCCCAAGCAGTCAGGCTTGGTGGAGCAGGATCCGACGATGTTCTCCTCGTGCGGCTCCTCGCGTCCAGATTCCCCTGCCACCTGCTCGACCCTGTCCTGGACGACCTCCGCAGCGGGGAACAGCTCAACGTCGGCCGCGTCAATGAGATCCTTAACCTGCTTCGACACCCGTGGTCGCCGCCGCCGCCACCGGCGGCCCCTACACCCGGCACCTTCCGAGACGCCAACGGGAACGTCACCATAATCGCTAACATCGGACAGGATTTTTTCTCCACCACCACCATTACAAGAGGCTCTGTCGCAGATTTAAATAGCAACAAAAACAGCGACATTGTCACCACGACCACCATCTCGAGGCATGCGAGACGCCGGGACGACGACGATGATTTGGCGGCCGGCACCGCCTACCTGTCCACTGGTTCAGACACGGAGAGCAGGCTACGCTCCTTTCTGAGCACCAACACTGCACTGCAATTGCAACCAGACACCAAGTGTCTCAAGATGTACCTCGTCGACACCATACACGGCCTGTACATCCAGGCGCTCGCCATGCTGCCGAGTGACCACCAGTCATGCCTCCTCCGCGCTTTGGTGGCCGGTGGGCATTGCTACGGCGTCATGGATGACCCTGTGTCCAACATTGTCGTCAACTCCATTTGGTACAACGCTCGCTTCCCGCAGTACCCGAGCACCACCGATGACGATGACACCCTGATCATCAAGGCCACTCGCGCCATGACCCGCGCCGAATCATCTTCTCTCCATGGACTTATCGCCATCCTCTGCGCCGACCGCGGCGTCACAGAGCAAGAGGCGGTTGCATGCCTATGTAAAAACTCTCACCTGATGCTGATGACGAGCTCTCTGAACCAGCACTCTTTGGCTGCCGCGGCCGAGGCCGCCAAGCACCCCCAGCCGGCCGCCCTCGTGGCGTTTCTCACGACATTGCTGACCCCTGAGAAACGTGATCGCCTGCGCTCTTTGCTGACGGCCAAACGCGCTCTCTCGGACGCTGATTTCAAGGAGCTAAACAGGATGATAGCCGGCAATGACGTTGCAGCAGCACCGGTGCAAAAACCAGTTGCGATTCCTGATCCGGGTCGATCGGCAACGGTGGGAGGGTTCGGAACACCAACTGCTACTCCTCTGTTCCAGCCGGCTTCAGTATCCCCGGCGGCGGCGCAAAGCGTGACATTCCCCACTATGAACCAACCGTCAATCGTCGAGACAGTGCCCGCCGCACCGGTGCAAAGAATGTCCCCTGCTCGATGGCTGCAGTCTTATCTTTGTACGAAGGTTGAAGAACTGCTGATCGACCATGGCCGCAGTTATCCTCTGGTATAAATATATACACACTCCTTTTCTTAGCTCTCAATTGTTCTCTCACGTTGGGTAGTCGATCGTCGTCCTTATTAGTCTGTTCAATTTCTTCCTTTGTTTCAGGGACCTCAATACAAGCTTGGCGTTATCTGCGGAGTGGCGTCGAGCATCTCCTCGTACAACAAAGGCACAACATGCTACCATGTCAACTTTCTGGCTAGCGCCTCTGCTGATGTTGCTACCATGGCAATGGTACCCCGTGAGTGCAAGCTCTTCTTCGCCGAATTCTGGAACCAAGCCGATGACAACTTTGAACGCTCAAAGAAGCCACCCATCTGCTGCCCGATTCAGGACTACCATGCATTTCCTGGTACGTTAACCTCCTTTTGCAGATATTACATGAACAACGATACAAAGGGATTGCATATGTCTAGGTCTTGATTATTACATCAACTTATTATGTTTGTTTTGATTTTACAAACAGGTCGCTGCTTCATCTGCGATAGTTCTGCGGCTTGGATTGTGCATCCCCCTTGTGGCAACTATTACATGGGCCATCAGTTCAACAGTGATTCATTATGTTATGTCGCGGAGCAGCACGCAAATATTGGTCGGTAGGATGCGATGATGCATTTGGTCGACTCTGGTCGTAGAAAGGAAATGTTTGAGTTTGGGAAAATATGGGTCTTGGGCATCTTTCACGAGATTTGAAATAGTTTTACCCGCCTCCCACACGTGTTGTTCCTTCTTCTTTTTTTTTTGAACAAACAATGGCGCCAGGGGCGCCTATTCTCATTCCCAGGTCAACTGCACCAAGCAGTTACAATTACAAAGTCCTGTAAGATCAAATTCAGCTCATTCTCTAGGTCCTTGTCCTCTGCTCTCTACTCTGCAAAGTGTTGTTCCTTCTCCATCGGAAGTTTTCCAGGTGTAGTTTACTTCATCTTATGCTGCTAAGGCATTGTAAAATGATTTGCTAATTCTCAGTCGAGTTGAATTATTCTCAATCAACTTCGTAATCGTCAGATAAGATGTGCAAAAATTCGTGCTTGTACTGGGCCTTTTTCCTATTGTTGCTTTTTTCCGGGGCAAAGGATGTCCTATGCAGGCCGAATGGGCTCCATCAATTTATGCTGCCTTTTGTCTTCGTTGGGTAGGTGTCGCCCACCAGGCCAAAAGCTTTTTTTTTTGCAAACGTGTGGGTTTTGCGTCTTCTTTTTGTAATTTTTCCCTATACTTAAGTTTTATATTTTTTTTATAGAATTTTTTTGCGTTTACTATAGAAAATTTGCAACTTAATTTAGTGGTATATTTTATTTTCTAGTTCTAAATACATAAAAAAATGAGTTCCAACATCATTTACAACTAGGAAAACTCAGTTACAATAGGAAAATCTCAATTGCAACCCTATTTGTGACTGGAAAATTTTCAGTTCTAATCCCACTTACAACTGGAAAAATTTCAGTTGTAACCCATCTGTAACTGAATAAGTCTAAGTTGTAACAATTTTTTTCAGTTGCTAGCCCTCCACAACTAAAAAATCTCAGCTACAACCCAATCTGTAACTTAAAAAATATCAGTTACATCCCCATCTGCAATAGAAATCTCAGTTCAGTATTATCTTTCACTCACTAGCTTTTTTAGATTTTGTTCTCATTTCCTACTGACCTTTCGTTCCCTGTGTTAAGAAAAGAATGAACGAGCGTACGCACAGTGTATCATCTTTCAAAGGCAAGAAGGCTGGAGTGAAAAAACTCGGCCCAACACATGCATGCAGCGTCATGGGCCAGGCCACTTTCACCTAGGAGGAACAACGCTTAGATTAATCGGATAATCTAATAAACAAACCTGGTTGTGCGCACGCCCTATTTGACTCAAACAAATGTGGTTGATTCTATTGCTTAACTAGGAATTTCATCTGAGGAGATATAATTAATGTGGAGATTTTAGAGTCAGTAGTTTTGCATCAGTAAAGAGATGAGTACTTAGTCGTACACCACTGTCGACGATTGGAATTTCGAAGGAAACATTTCTAGCCTAACAAGAAGTGCCCTGCAGGTTGCTATATATATCATCAGATTTTTTCTACTGCATATTTATCAGCAGTTTATAGGCTGGCGCATTGACCCGACCGGCTGGCAGGCTAAATTTACCTGGTCAAAGCTGAGGCCGTTCCGTTGACCGGCTGACGTGGACGACCTCCGTACGCTCGCCTTGCATGCAACATGCATGCAGCTCCGCCCGCCCGGCCTCACGCTATATCACAACACCTCCAGCGCTCAACGGGGGCAAGGAATTTCGTTCCTTCATTTGTCATCGATCACACGACAAAAGATCGAACGATCGATACCATGGCGTCTTCTTCTCCTCCCCGCCGTAACCTCCTCCGCCTCCTCCTCGCCGCCGTCCTCGCCGTGTCGGTCTCACTTCGGTGCACGGCCGCCATCACCGTCGACGAGGCGTGCCGGCTGTACACGAAGCACCCGTCCTACTGCGCGCATGAGCTGTCGGCAAAGGCGGGGCCAGGGCCATCGACCCTGCCGGCGCTAGCGGAGCAGGCGGTGACGCTGGCGGCGGAGAGCGGCACGGCGGCGGTGTCGTTCGTGCGGAACCTGGAGAAGATCCCCGGCGGGATGCCGCTGGGCTGCCTGGAGCGGTGCGTGGGGAAGTTCCAGGCGGCGGTGGCGGAGCTGACGCGGTCGAGGGCGGCGATCGTGGAGCACCGGGACGTGGCCCGCGTGAAGGCGTGGGTGAAGGCGGCGAGGGCCGACGGCGAGACGTGCATGGACGGGTGCCACACGGAGGGCGGCGCAGACCCCACCATCATCCACCGGATCGGCGACCTCGGCAAGCTCTGCTCCATCGCGCTCTCTCTCACCGATGCGGCCGCTCATAACAGCCACTGAATGAAAACTTGTACCGCGTAAGATTCGATCGTGTGTTGCCTCTGTATAAATCTTAATTTGCATATGTCCGTACGTCGGTACGTGTACCATTCACGATTTTTATCAATCTTGAGTGTCTACGTTTTAATTGCAAAAAACACTCGAAATGTACATTCAATTCTATGTCCATGCGCACCCGTGGCAGGAGAGAATCACGCTCGTGAAAAGAAGGTGTACGAACACTCAAGTATCCTTGGAACAAATTGTTGATTATAATTCAAAACATGTTAATTGTGTGAGCTATATAATAGACGCAGAACATGTTAATGACAATTCTTCATGGTCATATCCTTTGGGGAGTGGATTTTCAGACTCCAAAGCTTATGCTTTCTGCATGGCCATCAAGCATCTTACACCCCTTCCACCTGCGTTTTGTTGGTTTGGAAAAAGACACTCTTTTTTCGTTTCCATTTCCTCAAGCTTGCTGGAGATATCTCTGTCTTTCTCTGATCATACATGGGGGATATACTCATTTGGACTGCATTTCTCAGCTCAAGCAGAAGATAAGCAAGCAATGTATTTATATTGTGGAAAGATACCGCAGCTGCTGCTCCCCATAACAATGTCGGATAAGGCAAACCGGGAGACAGAGATTGGATCTGGTGGTCGCGCCGAGCAACTTCTCCATGTCGGCGCCGACCACCTCTGTCATAGGAGCTCGATTTCACATCACAGAGCTCAGGATCCATGGTGGGGCATGCCGGATTTGTCTATGGCGTGCCCAGGGACAATGAAGTTGGTGGTAGTGGAGGTTAGTAATTTTGTGATTTTTTAGATGTTACAAAGGTGTCCCGACGTGCTATAAGAGTATATCGGTTTTGTTGTGTATGTACGAGTAAAATGCTACAATAATTTTCTGGGCCATATGAAATACATAAAAATGACCTAATATACCTTTGATCATTCAACGGCTAGGATTAAATTCCTCCCTTACCTCCTAAGAGGCAAGTCTAAGAAAGAGAAATTTAAAATATTATTTTTAAGGGAATTTCGAAAATAATACGCCGGTTCAACAAAAATCAGATCTAGTACATGTCGGCCCGGGTCAAAAAGTAATAATCGGCCTGGCCCAGGCCGAAAAGTACTAATTGGCGAAAAATTAAAAAAAAAGTACTAATTGGCGAAGATAGAGAACCATACACTCTAGAAACCACTACCGAGATAATTTTTGGTACACTTGAGAGAAATCTATGATGATATTTAAACATACTAAAATATATCAAAGTACATACATATAGTATTGTTTTGTGGGTGGACTAATACGAATTTACGCTAAAATGTATATATCAAAGTACATACATATATCAAAGGTTTCTTTGAAAGACAACGTACCAAAGAACAACCAGTTCCAAAATACTTGTTTCAGTATAATCGAGGCATATTTCCAATGGCAGGTGTTTTGAACAACATAGTTAGTGGTATTGTACGGTAATATTTTGTAATGGTTATTTATTTATTTTGGTTAAGTGTGATAGAAAATTATACTTGTGCAGACGCGACGCGAGTATGTCTCAGTCGTGCCATCGAAAATTTTCTAAGACTCCGTGTACAACTGACTATAAGTTCACACTTGGAGCTCCATGACACAAGCCACACATAACAAAGTTGAACCCGTTAAAATATTTAAGAGAAACCTTGTGACTACATCAACTTTAAAGATTATGCCTCATTGCACTAGGACAAAATGATCACTAAGAGGAAGTATGGACTTCTCTCTTAAAATAATATTTGTGTCGTCTATGACTAGTAGCAAGTATATGGTGACAAAAATCTCGTAAAAAAAGGGCTCATAAGCTACACAAGACAAGTTAAGTACGTAATGCGGTTATAATTTAAACATATTATATCGTTAGTTTTTAATAACAAATGAGTTTTCACATATCTGTATGGGGTATCATCCCTTCTCAGAGCTACCACTATGGACGGCTGGACGCGGCCGAATGGGAATAAACTTGTGATGGATTGCCTAGGTAATATTTATCTTCCCCCTACTTGGAGTCTCTAGTTGTACCTCCCAGAGCCTTCATTGTGGTCGGCATAGGTTGCAGAGGATGAAAGTTTGGACATGAACCACTTAGATATGCAGCGTTGTCCATTGCATCGTTGATGTCCTGATATTTGCTAGTGTTCCAGCAGTACTACCATACCTTGATGCATGTCAATAGAAAATGGTACATCGCTTTATTAGATGTGATGTGTACCTCAAGCATCTCAAGCGTCAGCACTGCGCGTCAACTTTTCTATGTGTTGCAACATCATTTGCAACTAGGAAAACTCAGTTACAATAGAAAAATCTCAATGCAACCCCATTTGTGACTGAACTTTTTTTTAGTTCTAGCCTCATTCGTAAATGGGAAAATCTCAGCTGTGCCCAGTTACAACTGAATAAGTCTAAGTTGTAACTAATTTTTTCAGTTGCAAGCCCACGCACAACTAAAAAATCTCAGTTACAATACAACCCAGTCCGCAACTTCAAAAAATATCAGTTACAACCCCACCTATAATTGAAAATCTCAGTTCAGTATTTATCTCTCACTCACTAGCTTTTTTAGAATTTTCTCTCATTTCCTAGTGACCTTCGTTCCATGTGTTAAGAAAAGAATGAACGACTGTACGGTGTATCAACTTTGAAAGCCAAGAAGAAGGCTGGAGTGAGAAAGCTCAGCCCAACACATGCGTGCAGCGTCATGGACCAGGCCACTTTCACCTAACCAGAAGCAACAACGTTTAGATTAATTCTCAGTCTATTGCGTCTTAGTCACACCCATTTGTAAAATCATCTGACCAGACAATAGTGTTTTTAAGAGTCTCATGTCCACTGTCGTGTAAGGCAGCTTCAGTGGATTATGCATGTTTTCTCAAGATTGCTTAATTGTTTTTTTACCTGATTGTTTAATTGTTTGTTGTGCTATGTAATGCACGTGGAGCTAATTAGCTGAGGCTAAGGGTTGTGTTTTTGTTCTTCCTATCAGATTTTTTTCCTACTGCATATTTATCAGCAGTTTATAGGCCGGCAAATTGACCCGACCGGCCGGCAGGCTAAATTTTCAGACTCCGAAGCTTATGCTTTCTGCATGGCCATCAATCACCTTACACCCCTTCCACCTGGGTTTTGTTGGTTTGGAGGCTGCTAATTTTGTGATGTTTTAGTTGTTGCAAAGGTGTCTCGACGTGCTATAAGAGTATATAGTGTCATCATGGAGATAAACAAATGGCTTTCGTAAAAAGAACCGCTTTCTAACTTACGAACCTGCAACCACAACACCGATTAAATAATTGTCTTATTACACCCCTTTCGGGGCCCTCCGTTGAAAATGCCATACCACCATTACTAGAGAGACAGACACCCGCCAGCTGCATATATGGTACAAGTCATATGTCAATTGCGGAACCAGTCTCGCGTAAGAGTACGCGTAAGGTCGGTCCGGGCCGCTTCATCAAACAATCCAATAGTATGATAAGTGCACGTGAGAGGGTAACAATTATATGATCGAGTGACCGCATATTTCTATGTGTTCTAACCGTACTCTATATCTATGCATAGATCGGCTCTGATACCACTGAAGGGGTTTGTGTGCAGAAAACAAAAAAAAATTCTAGCAACGTGAACGATAAACTAGCCAAGATCAATCACTATGCAGATATAAAGTAACGGAGGGAACGGTGATCATACCCTTGAAGACCGTAAGCGTCGACGATCAACAGATCTGTGTCGACGCATGATGAAGACGTACGGCGACGCCGACCTCAAAGTCGTGTAGTTGTGCCGCGGCGACGAGTGCTGCAGCGGGCAGCACCTCCGTAGTTCTACACACGTACGGTGTAGCGACGATCCCCCGGCTCCGGTCCAGCGGCAACAGCGGAAGATGAACAGCTCGAACCGAAGCACCAGTGACACGGCGGTGGTTTGTGGTGGAGAAACCTCTCACCCATATGCAGCTCCAATATTCTGGAACCACACGTGAGAGTGAGAGAGAGAGAGAGGAAATTGTGTGTTCTTTGAGGGGGGGGGGGCACCTATATTTATAGGTGGAGGAGGGCTGCCACACTTGGTGGCTAGGGAACTAATCCCATACCAGCCCGCCCCCTCCTTGGTGCGCCAGCCACCCTCGTGGGCCCAAAGTGGCCCACCCGGCCGGCTCCTCCTTGGCCTCTCAAAGGGTGCGACTCACCCCCTCTTGGGCCTCCTCTTCCGGGTGAGAGCCATTTAGGTGGGATGTCCCTATAAATTAAATTAAAATACTTATTTATTATTAATTACACTAATTAATATTAAATACATATTATTTAATATATCTTGCTCCAAAACTTCTTCCGTCGCCCTTCGATCTCTATCAGATAGTTCTCTCTTATTTCGATACAGCTTCAGAATCCCTCCTCACCATCGAAATTTTCTCTCTCATTCCGAAACACTTCGGAACTCCTCTGATCATCATCGGATAATTTTTCGGAACAATTCCGGAGTTTGTTTCTCATTCCTCTTCGGTACCGAAACTGTTCCTAAGCGTCATCTACCCTTAAGTGTGCCACACTATGGTTCGGGATCACTCCAGACATGATCGAGACCCTCTCCGATCAATGACCAACAGCGAGATCTGGAAACCCATGATGGGCCCTGTGTGTTCCGCGAAGTTATTTGTCGCTTGAACCTTATCGTTGTTCACCATTCCTTTTATCACACGATATCAAGTTTGTCCGAGATCCCCATCCTGTTTCCCGACAAAACTTATTTACTCGTCTCCATGATATTGCATCTCCGTGACCTGGTCACAAGCTTGCAAGACTTAATCTAATATCACCGAGTGGGCCCAGTGATATCTGTCTGTCACGTGGATGGACAAATCCCGCTCTTGATGCATACGCCTCAACGTCTTCCTTTAGCAAAACTGATAGACACCTTTATGATCACCCTGTTACGGTGTGATGCAGTCAAAGCTTTCCCTCCGGAACAGTGATTAAATATGATGCAGTCAAAGTTTTCCCTCTGAAACCGTGATTAAATATGATCTCACGATCTAAGCACTTGGTTACTATTACGTATTTTTTAAGTTATCGTAATGCCGATGTTTCATGACAGATCTTATTGCGTTAACTTACTTTGAGTGGTGTCCATCATGTCATTCCCCAATGACACGATTGACATAAATGTCCATGAATCAGGAAAGCTTGATCATCCGTTGACCAATGGACTAGTCAAGTAGAGGCTACTAGGGACCTGGTTATTTATATACCACATCTGTATTAATGTTTCTGCTTAATACAGTTATAGCATGGTATAAAACTTATTATGAACATATTAGTTATGCTAATAAAACATCTTTATTATTTGCCTCTAGGGCATAACTCCTACAATTTTCTGCCCAAAACAAATTATAATTTGGGGGAGAAAAAAATACCTCAAGTCTTGATGCAGTATCACCTTCAAATAAAGTGTCATGTCTTTAGTATCTGTTCATGATATAGACTGAAATTAGACCAGAGAAACTAGAGAGAAAAAATGCTCAGATTTATGGATCTAGCTAGCTAGACTCCTTTTGTGTGCTAATTAACTTGCAGCCACGGGTGGGTCAACCAGCCCCGCGCGCACTGCGTCCAGCCGGCCGGCCGGCGCACACTGCAGCCATAGAGCCTTGCCCAGATTCCCGATCCAGCGCCCCGTAGCTGCTGAACAGAGTGAGAGAGACGGAGAGGAGAGATGGTGGGAGAAGGGATGGCAGGAGCTTGCCTCGTTTAGCTGGTCGCCGACGTCTCTCCGAATGGTAGCTGCGGACCTGCGGTGGAGGTGGATCTGTTGCCGCCGGAACGAACTCTATCTGGATGGGAGGGGAAAAGAAACGAGGTAATTGGGAAGTATAGGTGGCCAAACGGGCTGGCACGGCCTGCTAGGCACGATTAGTATTCGTGCCGTGCCGGGCGCCCACGTGGCGTGATTGCAACTTCAGCACGGCCCACCGGCCTGGTTAAGGCCTGACGGACCAGATTTAGGCATGGCCCACCGGCACGAATATGGCCCACTGGATACGGCCCATTGGCACTAGTACGGGCCAAAATAGGTAAAATAGCTATTAAAAAAACAGGCTAATCGTGCCATGCCGGGCCGACCCGTATTTTATATGTGTAGTGTGTATTACCAACCGGTACTAAAGGTTCCTGCATTTTTTTGCCCCCCTTATTTTTTCAGGGAGGTTTAGGTTTTCGGTTTTTATTTCTTTTCGCTTATTTTTCGGGGTTTAGGGTTTCTGTTTTTTTCCTTTTCGCTCATTTTTCAGGGTTTCGGAGGAGAGCACGTATAAAATACACACTACACATATAAATACTCACTACACGTATATAAGATACACCTTTAGAGCACTCGGATTTTCGACCCGTATAAGCTGGAGTTCAAGGCTAACAATGTAAGTACTACTACATATATAGGTCTGTGTATCTTTCTAATACCATTATCATTCTCTTGATTATTATTTGATTAAATTATATTCTTGTATAGTGGTGTCTGCGACAACCACAGGGGACTCAACTATGTGGATACTACGTTTGCGAGTATATTCACATGAGGGTCAATGAGAGAGTCAATAATGTAAGAAATCGAGAGGTATGTAAATACAACTTTTATTTTGCAACCATCAATTGTGTTTAGTTTCGATCATAACTGACCGGATCTCCTTCTTTTAAAGATGTCAAGGAAGCGGAACCAGCTCCTACCACAAAACCGCGTAAAAGCTATTGCGGAGGAATTGGCGGGATTCATGCTGACGCAAGTCATAGATGAATTCGGTGAATTCTACTATGTCGAAAAATAGACTCACTCCGTGCATGTACAAGCTAGCGTTGATCTCCATTGTAATTATGACTTTATATGTAATTAACGAGAGTACTTTATATGTGTAGTGTGTATTTTATATGTGTAGTGTGTATTTTATACGTGCTCTCCTCCGAAACCCTGAAAAATGAGCGAAAAGGAAAAAAACAGAAACCCTAAACCCCGAAAAATAAGCGAAAAGAAATAAAAACCGAAAACCTAAACCTCCCTGAAAAATAAGGGGGGCAAAAAAATGCAGGAACCTTTAGTACCGGTTGGTAATACACACTACACATATAAAATACGGGTCGGCCCGGCATGGCACGATTAGCCTGTTTTTCGCAAAAAATGCAGGAACCTTTAGTACCGGTTGGTAATGCAGGACCTTTAGTACCGGTTTTTTTCCTTTTCGCTCATTTTTCAGGGTTTCGGAGGAGAGCACGTATAAAATACACACTACACATATAAATACTCACTACACATATAAAGTACTCTCGTTAATTACATATAAAGTCATAATTACAATGGAGATCAACGCTAGCTTGTACATGCACGGAGTGAGTCTATTTTTCGACATAGTAGAATTCACCGAATTCATCTATGACTTGCGTCAGCATGAATCCCGCCAATTCCTCCGCAATAGCTTTTACGCGGTTTTGTGGTAGGAGCTGGTTCCGCTTCCTTGACATCTTTAAAAGAAGGAGATCCGGTCAGTTATGATCGAAACTAAACACAATTGATGGTTGCAAAATAAAAGTTGTATTTACATACCTCTCGATTTCTTACATTATTGACTCTCTCATTGACCCTCATGTGAATATACTCGCAACGTAGTATCCACATAGTTGAGTCCCCTGTGGTTGTCGCAGACACCACTATACAAGAATATAATTTAATCAAATAATAATCAAGAGAATGATAATGGTATTAGAAAGATACACAGACCTATATATGTAGTAGTACTTACATTGTTAGCCTTGAACTCCAGCTTATCTTTCCATTCACCGCGTTCTTCCGCGATGAACTTTCTCCAAACCATGCTCGGAAAAGAAAATGAATTGATGAGTTATTTTATATACTTTTGATATCCGGAAATGAACGAAAGTAGACGATATAGTGCGATTGAAATTACCTCTTGAGCATTAGACGCACGGTTTTGTAATCATCTTGATCTTTCCTTAATGAGTCCCAGACTTCAACTTCTCCTTCGTCGAGTCTAATGATAAACAGAATGTAGTGGAACCTGCGCACATTTATATACGCAGGTATTCAGAACTCATCAATTACACTTATTATCGAGAAAGCAAAATAGAATGTGTAAAAGACAGTAACACTAACCCGAAGTTGTAAGGAAAAAGTATTTCCTTTTTGGTACTTTGTCGCTTAAAAAACGTTAGCAAACGGTCCTCTGTGTCCTGGACATAGAAAGGACTTTCTACGGTGACTTCATTAACTTTATCCGGGTCAATGAACCCAATGTCCCAGATTCCACCCATTCGGCATTCAGGAATCTTCATTCTGCATAATAGCATACAAAAGAATGTTGTGAGGATAATTACAAGCAATGAAACGAGCTTAACTATAAATAATTAAATTACACGAATAAATTACTTACAGACAATAGCAGCTGATGATAGATTTGTCGAGAGCAAGTTGATTGTACATCTGAAAAAGTTCGGAGAACTCAACCTGCACACCATATTCTCGGAAGTAGTGTTGGTCCTTAACTCCCGCCATGAGATATTCTCTCCCTTGTTTTACGGCGGCCATGTACCAGTTATTCAATTTATATAACTGTGTTGTTAGAGCACTCGGATTTTCGACCAGAGGCAGCCCGAGTTCAAATTTAGGTTGAATTGTTATCTGCGCTATTTCATAACCCACGTCGCCAATGACAACTTCTCCATGCTCGATTTCCCGAGCTTCAGAAGGCACAATGAGCGGGGCGATCGATTGTGCTTCTTGTTCTCCGAGCTGGGCAACTCTTTTCCCGCACGCTTTTTCTTTCTCCGTCTGTGAGGAAAGTACCTTGTCAATACCTCGCTCATAGTCTGAAAGGGGCGGCTGTGGAAACCTATATAGGTTGTCAACGGTGCGATCTTTTACCTCGGTTGGTATAGTCTTCAGAAGTTCCTTTTTTTTCTATTCAAAAAAGGCTTTAGCCTTGCCTTGTGTGCTCAGTTTTAATTCCTCCATAGTCATCTCGCCAGCTAACTTCTCAGGAGCCTTGACTTTCTTGGGTTTTCTTGCACGTTTCTTGACAGGGGACGACGTGAACAATTCTGCTTTGTCAAATTACTGCTAGTGGGTGCAGCAGTCGGCTGACGGGACGGCGCGGGCGATGGACTCGCGGTGGGCTCCACATTGTCGGGGGAGGAGGGTGGACTTTGTTGTGGTGAATTTCTAACCGGAGGAGTCGGTGGCCTTGGCGCCGAGTCTGGAAACTTGATGTATTTCTTCTTCCATAGAACGATACCAAGCTCGACTTCTCCCAATGTCTTCTCGCCTTCAGCTCTAGGAATGTCAAGATGCATTGAGTTGAATCCCGACAAAACTTTCGTGACCCCGACACGAGCAAATCCAGCTGGAATCTCACCAAAATGAAGGTTGCTCCAAGTTGATGTGGTAAAGCATAGCCATTCGCCACTGGAAAACTAAGGTTATTCATTGGCGCATGTAACTCACAATTTGTCTTCTCCGTGATATCATCCACGGGGTAGCGCGCCGCGACGGTTCATCAACTGCAGGATCTTGTAGCTGCGTGGAACCCACGCTGCTTTTCCGCTGAGATGGGCAGACTTCGACTGCATGATCTTTTACTCGCGGCTGAGATTCCCTTTGCTGGGTAATTAAAGCCATTTGATCCTTCACATCATGCATCTGGCTTTCTAATGCAGTAAACCTCTCCGCCTCCCTCTTTTTACTTCTGCAATGTTTTCTATAAGTTGCAGCGTCCTCCGGAAACCCTTCAAGAAAACCAACCCCGCCTCCTCTGCCTCGACATCGTCCCAGTGTTCTTTATTCCCGAGGGCGAGTGAAAGCTCGTCGTCCTCTCTATCGGGAACATATTTTCCCTGTCGGACTAGTTCTATTGCGTCAACTAGTTTTTTGGCGACTCTTGTAATTCTTTTCTTCCATTTTCCTGTGCAACAATCAGCCCTGTGTCTGGGTCCAAGACTGCCCCATGCGCAAACAACCAGAACTTGGACCTGTCGGGCCAGCCATCTGTCTGTGGAGTGATCCCTTTTTTACGCAGCTCGTTTTCATAGGCTTCCCACTTAGGCAAGGCAGTCTTGTAGCCACCTGAGCCCAAACGATGGTGATATTTCTTCTTCTGAGCATTCAACTTATTTTGGGTCGATCGGGCCACAGCGACGGCTGATTTCCTATACGCCGCAAATTCAGGCCAGTCATCTTTTAGCTTCTCTAGAGCTCCGGTGAAATTTGGAGGTTTTTTCGCATATTTTCTCCACAATGCGTTCTTCCAGTTCTTGAATTGCTAGGGCCATTTTGCTAAGAGTCCATTGCTTGACTTTATCCTGCCTCTTCTGTGGGAGATCTGCCGGTAGGGTGAAAGAATCCAACATCGAGGTCCAAAGGGTATCTTTAATTCTTTCCTCAAGATATTTTGCGCCAATGTTGGCTTTCTTCGGCTTATTCCATTCTGCAACGGTGATCGGGACGGCGTCCCTAACAAGAACGCCGCATTGAGCTACATAATTAGTGTAGATTCCTTCGGGTTTCTCCGGTTTGCCTTTTACACTAACTTCGTCGATCGACAACTTTGCACCATCCGGCAGCTTTACCCCTTGGTTCGGGCCTCGTTTAGGGATTGACGACTTAGATCCAGAGGGCTAAAAGAAAAATGTTTCGTTAATAAGTGCAATATAAATCAATTAATGCATCTAGCTAGTGATCAACATGACTAATATATACCTCGCCAGAGTTTTCTAACGGCACTTCTTCGTCATCGTTGTCGTCTCTGAAATTTTCTAACTCAACTCCCTCACCGGAGTCATTCAAACATTTCGCGCTGAAATCTTCGTCGTCTTCTTCGCTGGAATCTTCTCCATCAGAATTGGGTCCTGCAGCCCTATCATATATAATTGCTTGCATCCGGTCTTCATTCTCCTCGTCTCGGATGAAGGGGGCGTCGTCCTCCATAGCTCAATGTCACTGCAAATTTTTAATTCATAGCAAACAACTTTAAATTTCATTGCAACTAAAAATAACATTGCTTTGATAAATTTTCAAACTTTGCTAAATTTACTTATACACTAATGAAATAAATTTCAAACTTTTCTACTAAAATTTTCTAACTTAGCAATATTTCAAACTTAGGAATATTTCTAAATTAGCAATATTTAAAACTTAGCAATGTTTCAAACTTTAGTATGTTATCTAAATGACTTAGCAATATTTCTAACAAAATTGCTACACTAATAATAAACTAAAATAATTTTCAAACTTTGGTAAATTTTCTAACTTTGGTAAATTTGCTAAACAACTTTAATATTCTTATACACAATAATATTGCATCTAAAAATAACATTGCTTTGATACATTTCTTATACAAAAAAATATTGCAACTAAAAATAACATTGCTTTTATCTTATACAATAATTTTCTAACTTAGCTAAATTTGCTACATTTCAAATTTTATAACTTTGCAAAAATATAACCTTGCTTTGCTAACTACATTTTCAAATTTGCTAAATTTTCTATCTTTGCTAAGTTTGCTAAGTTTTCAAATTTGCTACATTTTCAAATTTTCTAACTTTGCAAAAATTGCTACATTTTGTAATAATAACCTAAACAAAATGCAAAAATTTCTATTACTAACAAAATGAAAAAACAGTAATAAACAGTAATAAAAACAGTAAAAACAAAATGAAAAAAAAATTACCGGAGATATCCAAGTCGACGGCGATGCGCGTGTGCGGAGGGCCGCGGGGGTGCGGCACGTCGACGGCGAGCTCGAGGGGCACGTGTGCGGAGGGCCGCGGGGGTGCGGCGCGTCGACGGCGAGCTCGAGGGGCACATGTGCGGAGGGCCACGGGGGTGCGGCGCGTCGACGGCGAGCTCGAGGGGCACGTGTGCGGAGGGCCGCGGGGGTGCGGCGCGTCGACGGCGAGCTCGAGGGGCGCGTGTGCGCGGCGGAGGGGCGCAGCTTCGGGGGCGTCGGGGCACGCACGGCGGAGGGCGGTGTCGGGGCACGCACGACAGAGGGCGGCGTCGGGGGCGCGCGGCGGAGGGGCGTGACGGTGGCCGGGCAGCACGACGACGACGGCGAGGTCGGAGGAGGCGAGGCGCGCGAGGAATGAACACTTAGAGGAAATTGGGGACGATTCCCCGTTTAAACTGCTCAAAACAGCCTTTAGTACCGGTTGTTCTCCGCAATCGGTACTAAAGGGTGTTGTAGATAACAACCGGTACTAAATGTCTTTTTTGGGCCGCGGCAAAATTTCGGGCGCGAAGCCCACCCCTTTAGTACCGGTTGTATTTAACAACCGGTACTAATGGGCTTTTGATTTTTTTCCTCTAGTTTCTTTTTTCTCTCCTATTTTTTCTTTCTTATATTTTCTGTTTATTTTTTCTTTATTATGTTTTCTGTTTATTTTTTCTTCTTATGTTTTCTGGTTATTTTTTCTCTCTTATTTTTTCTCTCTATATTTTTGAGATTATAGGTGAATTCATTTAATTACAAAATTTGGAATTCGAACTCCATTAATTCACTAATTAAATTTATAAATTCAATATCTTTTCATCTGTTTATCAGAAAAATGCAATTAAAATATCAAATTGTTGTTAAAAATGTAATCTATCTATTTATGAAAAATTCATTTTTTTTGAAACTATAGGTGAATTCATTTAATTACAAAATTTGGAATTTGAACTCCATTAAGTCATTAATTAAACTTATAATTAAATATCTTTTCATCTGTTTAACAGAAAAATGCAATTAAAATATCAATTGTTGATAAAAATGCAATTAAAATATCAAGGAGGTGGGCCATCCCCCTCGTACCTGGCGAGACCCAATATTTTGCATACATATGCATGAATATCACACACATCTCCCGAAGTTGATAGTTTAGGTCGCAAGTTTTCAAAAGCAAGTACTAACCTAAACTACGATCACAGACAAGAGAACTGCAATGGCGATCACAAACTCTGAAACTAACTTCGACCGGTTCCTGAGCCGCGGGGTGCTGAGCCATCGGCGCTGCGCATCCAAAGAGAAGGAACCCTCACAGGGTCATAGCTCACGTGAGAAGGAACCCTCTGAAGAAATGACCACATACTGTCATACTGCCTATCCAATAGATACATGTAGCGACGGACGTGCTCATCCTCCTCCCTGATACGGCGACGTACCTCCTCCTCGGGGGCCGGCTCCCTCTGCACCGAGCGTGGCCCACGCGACTGCCACCACAGAAGATCCGGGTCGACGACGTCACCCGGATTCCTCACCAAGCTGCGCATCCCGGAAGGTAGCACCTCCCAGTGCCAGCCCGGTGGAGCCCAGTCCCGCACATCGCCCCTCTGGTCCAACATGGACATCGTCGCCGAGAACACCTAAGTCAAAATTTTGTTACAATGGAAGAGTGATGAGGTTGCATATATGAGTTTATATGTGATATGGCAATGGCGGCCAAGCCTACATATATATAGTGAGAAATTACGGGAAGACGATGGCGGGAAGCGGTGGAAGAAGCACACGGATCGTGTGTTTCTTTCAAGCGCTTGTGAGCCGTTGGATCAGGGGTGTGTTTCTTTATAGCGCTTGTGAGCCGTTGGATCAGAAGCACACGGATCGTGTGTTTACTTCGAGCGCTTGTGGGCTGTTGGATCAGGGCCTTTAGTACCGGTTCGTGTTACCAACCGGGACTAAAGAAGCACACGAATCGTGTGTTTCTTTCAAGCGCTTGTGAGCCGTTGGATCAGGTGTGTGTTTCTTTAGAGCGCTTGTGAGCCGTTGGATCAGAAGCACACGGATCGTGTGTTTCCTTCGATCGCTTGTGGGCTGTTGGATCAGGGCCTTTAGTACCGGTTCGTGTTACCAACCGGGACTACAGAAGCACACGGATCGTGTGTTTCTTTCAAGCGCTTGTGAGCCGTTGGATCAGAGGTGTGTTTCTTTAAAGCGCTTGTGAGCCGTTGGATCAGAAGCACACGGATCGTGTGTTTCCTTCGAGCGCTTGTGGGCTGTTGGATCAGGGCCTTTAGTACCGGTTCGTGTTACCAACCGGGACTAAAGAAGCACACGGATCTGCACAGGTACACCTTCTAATCGCCTATAAATAGTGACGTCCCTGCAGCGAAACGGCACACAACGAGTGTCTACCTTTGCCACCAAACCCAATGGTTGGATTTAGCCTACCCGCTGGCATGTTCCCTAACACAAGCCCTCGGGTAGGTTGAATCCAACCACTGGATTAGGGTGACACAATGATGAATTGTCGAGGAGGTGGGAGTGGTGGTGGTGGAAGTGGTAGCCATGCCCCTCGGTCGGATCCAAGCAGCTCCAAGGCTCTCTGATGATCTACAATATTCCCAACACTTTTTGGGACGGTCGTTAGATCATCAGAAAAGTCTTGGGGCTGTTTGGATCGAAGGTCGATTTGCTGCTCACGACGACGCGAGACGGATGCGCAAGCTTCCGGATGGGCAAAACCAGTGTTGGATCAGCCACATGACCCTATATGCAAATCATTCGGATTCCCGTCATACAGCCCAATGGTGCATTTGATATGCAGACACTCACGAGCCACCGTTGGGCTGTATGACGGGGAAACCGTGTGCATTTGATAAAAGGTTTAATACATTAATTATTACACATCACCAACAATATCCCTATCTAGTGTTCACTTGTTTCTTCGTGTGTGTCCCCTTTCTTCTGATTGCGCCGTAGCCATGGACAATCTTCATCATTTAACACGATGCTTGGGTCAGTTTTCACTTTGAAGGGCGGAATTTCATTAAACTTATTGTAATCTTCTGACATGTCTGTCTTGTCCTCCACTCCCACGATGTTTATTTTCCCTGAAAGAACTATGTGGCGCTTTGGCTGATCGCATGATGTATTGGCTCGCTTATCTTTTCTTTTTTTCGGTCTGGAAGACATGTCCTTCACATAGAAAACCTGAGCCACATCATTGGCTAGGACGAATGGCTCGGTGTGGTACCCAAGATTGTTGAGATCTACTGTAGTCATTCCGTACCGCCGGTCCATCTCTACCCCGCCTGCCAGGTTGACCCATTTGCACTGAAACAAAGAGATCTTAAAAGAAGTTCCATAGTCAAGTTCCCATATCTGCTGTATGCAACCATAATATGTGTCCTTTGTCCCATCGTCGTTTGTTGCATCAAAGCGGACACCACTGTTTTGGTTAGTGCTCTTTTTGTCTTGGGTTTCCGTGTAAAATGTATTCCCATTTGTCTCGTACCCTTGGAAAGTCAATATAGTCGAAGATGGTGACTTGGCCAACAAGTATAACTCATCTCCAACAGTGGTGTTATTAATGAGATGTGTACGCAACCAACTGCCGAAAGTTTCCACGTGCTTTCCTTTAATCCAGAAGTTAGTCTGCTTCGGGTATTCAGAGCGTAAAATATCCATGTGTTTCACGATATCCAGAAGTTAGTGTGCTTGAGTGAAAGAATGCCCGTCCATACTTCTTGTTGCTTTCTTTCTAGCAGTGTCCTTTTCCACGCAGTCTCCCCTCATGGCGCGATTGAGGAACACCGATAGGCTTAAGATCAGGAATAAAGTCAACACAAAACTCAATGACCTCCTCTGTTCTATAGCCCTTGGACATGCTTCCTTCTGGCCTAGCACAGTTATGAACGTATTTCTTTAAGACTCCCATGAACCTATCAAAGGGGAACATGTTGTGTAGAAATACAGGACCGAGAATGGAAATCTCTTCGACTAGGTGAACTATGAGGTGCGTCATAATATTGAAGAAGGACGGTGGAAACACCAACTCGAAGCTGACAAGACATTGGACCACATCCTTCTGTAAACTTGGTAGAGTTGCTGGATCGATTACCTTCTGAGAAATTGCATTGAGGAATGCACATAGCTTCACAATGGGTACTCGAACGTTTTCCGGTAGAAGCCCCCTCAATGCAACCGGAAGTAATTGTGTCATAATCATGTGGCAGTCATGAGACTTCAGGTTTTGGAACTTTTTCTCTGCCATATTTATTATTCCCTTTATATTCGACGAGTAGCCAGAAGGGACCTTGATACTGCTCAGGACTTGAAAAAAGATCTCCTTCTCTTCTTTGGTAAGAGCATAGCTGGCTGTACCTTGATACTTCTATGGATTCTGGTTGTCTCTTTCGTGCGTACGTTGCTGGTCCTGCCGTGCATCCGCTGTATCTTTCGTCTTCCCATACACGCCTAAAAAGTTTAGTAGGTTCACGAAAAGATTTTTCGTCACGTGCATCACGTCGATTGCAGAGCGAAACTCTAGGATTTTCCAATAAGGTAAATCCCAAAATATAGATTTCTTTTTCCACAAGGATACGTGCTTGTTTGCGTCTTTCGGAACAGATAGACTACCAGGACCCTTTCCAAAGATTAGTTCTAAATCCTTAACCATGCCATATATAACATCACCATCAGGGCGTGTAGGCTTTGTCCGGTTATCTGCCTCACCTTTGAAATGCTTGCCTTTGTTTCTTACGTGATGCCTGTTTGGAAGAAATCGACGATACCCCAGATACACAATCTTGTTACCTAAATATATACTGTCAGTATTATCTAAACAGTGCGTGCATGCATTGTATCCTTTGTTCGACTGTCCTGAAATGTTACTAAGAGCAGGCCAATCATTGATGGTTACAAACAGCAACGCTCGTAGGCCAAATTCCTCCTGTTTGTACTCATCCCACACACGATACGCCTTCGTCAGACCACAACTGTAAAAGTTCATCAACTAATGGCCTCAGATACACATCAATGTCGTTGCCGGGTTGCTTCGGGCCTTGATAAGCACTGGCATCATAATATACTTTTGTTTTATGCACAACCAATGAGGAAGGTTATAGATACATAGAGTCACGGGCCAGGTGCTATGACTGCTGCTCTGCTCGTCAAACGGATTCAAGCCATCTGTACTTAGACCAAATCTTAAGTTCGTTGCGTCAGCTGCAAAATGCCCAAACGCACTGTCGATGTTTCTCCACTGAGACCCATCAGCGGGGTGTCTCAGCATCTCGTCTTCCTTACGGTCTTCTTTATGCCATCGCAACAACTTAGCATGCTCTTTGTTTCAGAACAAACGTTTCAACCGTGGTATTATAGGAGCATACCACATCACCTTCGCGGGAACCCTCTTCCTGGGGCTATGCTCGCCCTCAACATCACCTAGGTCATCTCGCTCGATCTTATACCGCAATGCACCGCATATCGGGCATGCATTCAAGTTCTCATACTTCTCACCGCGGTAGAGGATGCAGTCATTGATGCATGCATGTATCTTCTCCACCTCTAATCCAAGAGGGCAGACAATCTTCTTTGCTTCGTATGTATTGTGGGGCAATTCATTATTTCTTGAAGACTCTTCTTAAATATTTGTAGCAACTCTTCAAATGCCTTGTCAGATATTCCATTCTTTGCCTTCCACTGCAGCAATTCCAGGGTGGTACCCAGCTTTTTCTGGCCATCTTCACAATTTGGGTACAACAATTTTTTGTGATCCTCTAACATGCGCTCCAACTTCGACCACTCGTTTTCACTTCCGCACTTCATCTGTTCATCAAGCATGACCCGACGAAGATCATCATCATCGGACTGATCAACAATGACCTCATGCTCAACTTTGTCTTCCCCATTGTAGTATCACCGTGTTCAGAGAACACAGGATAGTTGTCATCATCCTTTTCTTCAGGGTCTTCCATTATAACCCCTCTTTCTCCATGCTTTGGTCCAACAAAAATAATTGGGCATGAAGCCTTGTCGCAACAGGTGGGAGTGTATGGTTCTTACGCTCGGGTAATTCCTCGTATTCCGACATTCATCACATGGACAAATCATAAAACCATTCTTTAGCTTGTTTAACTTAACCACATCGAGAAAACGATGCATGCCATCAATGAACTCGGGATGGCGTCGATCACCGTACATCCATTCTCGGCTCATCTGCATTACATAAATAAATCAAAAACCATTACACCAGCTAAATAATGAATAGAGATACGTGACCAAATTAATTAATACAAATTCATCACATTAAAACCAAAGTAGAGTAGTGCCCAAATGTAATACATAGTTCTCACGAAACATACATCAATCGAAACTAACATACAACTATCTAAAGAATTTATATCCAACAACAAATGCGTCAGAATCGCAACCAAGGTAACTATTGAACCAACTGCATAATGATACCAAGCCTCTTGACTAATGACATATTTTCTAATCTTTTTAAGCTTGACGCGCATTGCATCCATCTTCATCTCGTGAGCAGCGACGACGTTGGCAAGCTCGACCCCGTGAGCATCAACAATGTCGGCAATTTTCAAGTCCAATACCATCTTCTCTTCCAGGCATTGAGACGAAGATCTTCACTTATCTTCAATTTTGCTTTCAAATCGTTGTTTTCTTTTTCTAAAAACTCGACAATAGGGTCGGCTGGAATTTCCGGTTCAACTATCTCCTAAATAAAAATATATCTATGACAAGTTGGTCGGCATGATTGTTATAACCACTAAAAAAAATAGTTATAAAAATATACCACATCCGAATCATAGACCGGACGAGGGCCGACGGGGACGGATATCAAAACCATAACACTATACATATAAAAAAACACAAGAAAATTATACAACAAATAATTATGCATTTAAATCATATAACTAACATTTTAAAATAAAAGATAAAAAAAACTCACCGAGGTGGTGTCGGTTACGGAGCGGAGCGGGCGATCGACGGCGGTGAGGAGGGGGACGGGACGACACTATATATATGAAACCACAAATTATACCTTAATTTGAGCTCAAAATGCATATAAAATAAATGAAATCGCTAACTTAAACATTTCATCAAACACCTTGCAAGCACTACAAAAATCAAACTAGCTAAATTTGCAACAAAATGAGCTAAACTTGAAATGCCGGAAGAGTAGATGAAGTTGCTAACCCTTGTATATGTAGATGCCACAAATCTTGACAAATATTGGAGAAAAATGAGGTGAAGTAGAGCTTGGGAGAGCAAAGAAAGAGAAAAAATGGAGTTGTGTTCGAGCTGAGAAATGGATCTGTGGCTCGGGGTGGAAGAAGGTAATATAGGGAAACCTTTAGTACCGGTTTATAATACCAACCGGTACTAAAGATGGGCCTTTAGTACCGGTTGTTCATAAAAACCGGTACTAAAGGGCTGGCCGTGGGCCACCAACCGTGGCCGCATGTGCACGAACCCTTTAGTACCGGTTGGTATGAACAACCGGTACTAAAGAGTCCGTTAGTACCGGTTGTTCATACCAACCGGTACTAAAGGGTTCGAGGCTGGGCCCCGGCTGGCACACAAATACAACCGGTGCTAATGCCCCCTTTAGTACCGGTTTTTGTGCAACCGGTACTAAAGGGGGCGCACCGTTGCCCCCTTTTCTAATAGTGTATGTCTGGGATTGTTTTTCCAAAAAAATTGAAAACTCATAAATATTTATTTGAAAAAAATTAAACCAACAGGATCACTGATGTTCACGAGCCAAAGACGCTTTCCGGAAGAAAATCCTAAGATTTCTTGTTAGTTGTTGGGCCAGATCGACGCACACTCTTTTTCTCTTTGAGCTTCCTACGGCTACGGCGGCGACACCCGAGAAGACATGGGTCTAACAACTAGCGACCGAATCCGAGACAAAATCAGAATATTTTTTTTTGCGAAACAAAATAATCAGAATAATCTGGCACATATAGCCGCAGAAGTAACCACCAATTAAGGTAAACACGATTTATCTCAAAAACTGAAAGTAGCCAAGATATTGTGTAGTAGGACATACACGATCGATTCACGTCTAGGTTCGAAAGCTACAAGGCAATGGCCAAGTTGTACACGGTTTATGCCTAGGTTCGATCGACGAGATCATCCGACTCGGTTTAGTGAATTCGATTCGATTCGAAGAAGGCAAGAGTAATACCACGACCGGCCGTATATAGTAGATCGGCTGGCACGCCGCTGTTCAGCCTCACCCGTCTAGAAGCGAAGCGAGATGCCCCGCGCAGACGTCGACGTCGAGTTCGGGCGACTGCAGGCGGCGGCGTACCGTCCGCGGATCATCGCCGACGATTCCGTCGACGACGACGGCAAGCCCAGGAGAACAGGCAAGAAATAGTATCCCCAACTCTCTGATCCGTCTCTTCTTTTTCAATCCGGCGATCTCGAACGACTTGCTGCAAATCGCATTGTTCCCACGCACGCACTCATCGCGAGTTCTGGCAGCGAGATTAATCTGGAGATTACCATTAATCTAATGCACTTGCCTGTGAATTTGGGTTTTGTCTGCATCTTCGGGTTCAGAGAGTCTTCACCATTTTCTAATTTGGGTTTATCTCGAAACTGTTCGTCGTAATTTGTTTCGCCCAACTCGTGCAGGAACGGTGTGGACGGCGAGCGCGCACATCATAACGGCGGTCATCGGCTCCGGCGTGCTGTCGCTTGCCGTGGTCGACGGCGCAGCTCGGCTGGGTCGCCGGGCCGGTGACGCTGTTCATCTTCGCCGTCATCACCTACTACACATCCGTGCTCCTTACCGACTGCTACCGCAGCGATGACGCCGTCACGGGGAAGAGAAACTACACCTACATGGAGGCCGTCGAGTCCTACTTAGGTAAGTCCAGCTCTTGCAACACTTGCACAATTACGTTCCTGTTGCGTGAACACACAGCTGTATTTTTCCCTATGAATTCAGGCAATTAATGTTACACAATCTTTGATTACCTGCTCAATTTCCCTAGAATTCAGGCATTGTTTACACAATATTTACCCGCTCGATCGATCATGTAGGTAGCGGGCAAGTGTGGTTCTGTGGGCTCTGTCAGTATGTCAATCTAGTTGGCACTGCAATCGGATACACCATTACAGCATCGATCAGCGCCGCGTAAGTAGACATTTTCAGTTCATTTTTGGTTGACCCATCTTATTATTTTGGTTCTGACGAGTGATGCTCAAACAGAGCTTTGTAA